>FXXK01000903.1:187717-222404 GCA_900184695.1 Betula pendula
GCATCTTTTGAGTGGGATCCTTTTTTATGTGCCTTGTTGTAATTAATTATATTCCCATTTCCTCAGAGATTTTGTTTTTAAAAAAAAATCATCTATTTTCGGTTGAGTTGAGACAAGTTTCAATCAAATTCAAACAAATTTAATTAATATTTTAATACTTTCTTTATATTTCAAACTCAAAACCTTCTAATACAATATTAAATCATTATTTACTCTAAAAATTTAAGTAAATAGCAAATTAATGGGGGAAGGTTTAAGAGTTGCACATGCTGAAATATTTTCTAATCATACAAGGTCGTGATGCTTGTTGCTGTGTATGTAGTAGGTATTATGGGTATGGATATGAGCTGTACGTCGTTTTCAACGTCCATTTTACTTCGCTGTTTAACATGTGAAATTGAATTTTAATTGTTGCGTGAGTGAAAAAAATAACTTAGATAAATTAAAGAGATTCGTTTCGAATAATTTCAGGGCACGGATTGGTTTCCATGTTTTTCCAATCTTTAAGGCTAACTGGATTTTTCCAAATGTTTGGTCCCCATGAGTCATGGCCGACAGTCACAGCAACGTTCAGCAAGGCATCATGTGAAAGATATATCTTTCACCATTAATGCCACAACTCTTAACAAATTTAATGTGGTTCAGCAAGGCATCATGTGAAAGATGTATCTTTCACCATTAATGCCACAACTCTTAACAAATTTAATGTGTGTTTGAGATTGTGACTTTGTTGATAAAAAGTGTAATTTTAAATTAAATTATAAAAGATAAATTATTTGAAATTGTGATTTGAAAATACATATTTTTAAATTGTAACTAAGAATACTAGCAATAGCTTTTTTTAGATTTTTTTTTTAGTGTAGAGAATTAAACTACTTTTTACTTCTCTATTTAAATAAACTCCACAGCAGTTTTCCTTATCATTTCAATATAACGTTTAAATATTTATTAAAATTAAATATTAGGAGAAAGAGAGAGAAAAAAAACTATTTAAATATTATTTTAAACAAATGCTAAATAAAAGAGAAAAAAGAGAAAAAAAATTATTTTAAAATAATGTTAAGAGAACCACTTTCGATTCCCTAAATAAAAAGAACAATTTTTGGTTCTCTTTAGAGTTTATTTAGTTTACGAAACACTAAAAAAAACTGCTACAAAAATTTTTTTAACAATTTTTTTTACACTAAGAAAGAAAATAAAATTTTAAAAAAACTGTTACTAATGCTCTAAAATAATTTTTTTTTAAATATATAATTTTAAAAAGTTAAATATAATTTTACCAAATATTTAATTACATTTTTAAAAGTACTATTTACAAATCGCATATTTTAAAATCGTAATTTCAAACCTAACTTTAGCGTTTGCAAAAGTGGTATCTTTCACCAATAAGGTATGCCTCGAAATGGATATCTGCACAAACACAGACTACAGAGGCACGTGCCGCCAGCCCACACCAAAAGAATTTATGTGTCAGTTGAGGGGTCCTGTCACATGGCCGTATAGTGTTACGTCTGGTTCCATGCTCCAACTCTATTAATTAATGAATTGCGACCACTCTGACATTGACACGTCATGTTTTGTTTCTGTTCATTGCCAATAATTTGAGGAAGCATAGGCGGCCTATTCTCTGCAACATAGGGCCAGCTCTTCAATGTAATATTCGGCACTTCTCTTGTAATATTCTCTTCCCCTTATGCTGTACGTTTTGGTTTTTGTTAATAACATGCAGTACATTTGATTACGTAGAATGGTTATTATTTTTATTAAGAATAAAAAAATAAAATAAAATAATATTTATGTTAAAGTATATTTATATTTTAGAATAATAATACATATCAATTTTTATATTTATTTTATATTTATTAAAATTAATGTGACTTTTAAAATTATCATTAATTATAAATTCAATAATAATTTTAAAAGTCACATTAATTTGGATAGACATAAAATAGATATGAAAGTTGATATATATAATTATTCTATACTTTAACACTTAAAATAGTTATTTCCATAGCCACTATTTCCTCAATTTAAAAATAATCATTTCCTCATAACTATGATAATATATATTATAAGGTTAATTCATTTTACCTTCTTCTATGTCTAATAAAATGTATTTTTTTTTAATGAAATAGTCATTTTGCATACTAAATGTAATATAAGTAAGCCGCCCAAGTTGCTTCCTCCATAATCTTTGTTGAGGTTATTATTTTCGGAACCGATTTTGTATTTTTTAGGAGTGTTTTATGTTCACATAATTTGTTAATAATTCTGTTTTTAAAAGAGAAAACAAAAGAAAAAAAATATATAAATTTTTTTATCTCGAAAGTTCCTAACCCGACTCAACTAAAGGACTTCAGACCAATTTTTTCCTGTATCACTAAGATTGTGGCCATTCAAATAAAAGAGGTTCTCTCGACAAGCAACGGATTAAACTGCCAATACGCAAAAGCCATTACGTATTAGATTAATTAATGAACAAAGGGAGTCCTTAATTTGGAGGCCTGGTGGGTTGTGTGTGTGTTTTAGTGGCTCTTGTATAAAATTTTTATTGGCTTATCTAAAATAAACTTTTATATAAAATTTAGCTAGAAATCCTCAACAATACCTCACGTCCAATCTGCCATCTCCAACGTAAAATGCATTTGAGTTACCATGCTTCTCTACAGTACAGAAATTCTTTATTCATTTCTTTCTTTTTCTTTCTTGAATAAAGAAATAATATTTAAATGTTATAGATAAAGATTATATATTTGGATGTGGAGTATTTTTGAAAAGTTTTTAGTTAAAATTAAAAAAAAAAACCTGAATTAAGTGTTTTACATAAAAATTTAAAATCCTAACCTCTTTATATTTCCCCTTTTCCCTTTTCCCTAATTGAATAGAAAAAATAAATAATTTAAAGAACGAGATGCGAATGACCTAAAACTCACGATTCCACATATCAGTTATTAAATATTTCCAGCACGTGCAGGTTGCTGTCACATTTTGAAAATTTTAAGTTGTCTAGATTTTTTTCTTCTTCTTTCTAAGCATATCATAATGATGTTGATTTGATGGTAATGTATGCTAGATGACGTTTAATAACATTATAATATGCTAGATTTAATAAGATAGCGTATGTAGAAGATGGAGATTAGTTAATAAAATATTTTTTATCTACTGTAATTACTTTATAAATTACTAGTAATTTGAACAGGTAATCTGAAAGATTTTATATGCAACTCACTTGTTCATATAAGTGGACGGAAAGCTCAATATTTATTTGAGCAATAGAATTTCATATGAATTTTTTTATATTATCTACTTAAATTACTAACAATTTGAATAAATAATTAACGTAAATTATAATCCCTAAATCACACAGAAAATTCCATTTCCAGCGACCTCTTCTTTAAGATCATATCAAATCGCAGTCATTTTCAGTAGTAGTCCATGCCACCTTTTCTTCCACACAGATTGCAGTCCAATTGTGAATATATCTGGGCTCAATTAAAACCTTTTGTGAATTGGGCCTCGGCTCAATTAAAACTCTTTAGGTTTGGGCTTGAGCTGCTTGTAAATAGATCTAATGTCAGTCAAGGCCACACCCAATGCCACCAAACCCCACTGATTGGCCTGGTTGTTTTACCGCTACTCCTATACAGCTATACCCAGTTTTAATTATTTTCAGATTGAGTAATGTTATATTTTTAATTTTTTTTTTTTGTCTAATTTTATTTAATTTTGTTTATATGGACAAATATGAGCCCACAGATGTAAAAGCGAACTTTTTTTTTAAAAAAAAAAAAAAAACTACATATATAAAGTTGAATGAAGTTAAACAAAAAAATTAAAAATATAGCATTACTCTTTCAAATTTTGCATATTTAGGGAATGCATTTCTACAAGATAAAAATAATAATAATAATAATAATAATAATTAAATATTACGCATTCACTTTGCCAATATTCTTATAATACTACAATAATGAAAATATGATTCATTTCAGTGGGGGCCAAGTGGGGTTATGAGTAAATCAAAATTTTTATGTTATATTTGGTATGCGGAATGACTATTCTTTAAAATAATTTTTATTAAAAATGAAATAAGTGAAATATATTAGCTTTGTAATAGCCATTTTTATGACAATGAAAGAATGAATATTCCTTTCATTAAGGGAATAGATATTCCTTTAAATTTTGATAAGAATAGTTATTTCCTCAATTGAATGAATAGTTATTTTCTCATGGGTATAAGGATGACTATTTCAAATATTAAAATATATGTATGTTTTAACACCAAAACTATTTTATTCAACTTCTTTTATGCTTAATAAAAACTATTTCATCTTTATTCTAATGAATAACTATTTCGTTATCAAACGTACCATTAAGTTATGTTTAGTATGCAGAATATTTATTCCTTATAATAACTTATTAAGAATGAAATTAGTAAAATAAATTAGCTTTGAAATTGGCTATAAAATAATGATTTTTTTTTTAATTGAATAAGGAAAGAGTTACAAGGGGATCCTTACCACTCTTGATCCGAAAGGAAGAAAGAGCGGGGGATCCTAAATTCGAAATAGGGGTAGGCTCCCCAACAACAGTCTCAAACCGAAGAAAAACAGTGCATACATATACATACAATATAGGAAATGGGTCAAACAAATAACTCGGTCCTCTCAAAGGACCGCATAAAGCGATTTTTGAAGTAATAGGGGCACAGGTAAAGGCAAGCTTTACTGAACCCCCACTTAGCAACTGCCACATCCTTCGGAAGGAGGTTGGAGCAGAAAAAATACTATTAAGGTCCGATTCAGGGACTACAGAATAGAGAGTAACCAACACAAAAATCGAATCAAAAGTCTCCGTAACAAGATTAATCCACATGCGAGTAAGGAGACAATAACCTAAAACAAACAATAGAAAAATAAGGAAAAATACAAAAAAACAACAAAAAATCCAGCAACCAACAGCAACGGCAGAGGTGAGGCAGTCGGAGGTCACTGACCGGCGCGTGCGATCCACGCTCCGGCGTGTGGCCATCGGAAGGAGGAGCGGCTGGTGGCGGAGGGAGCGGACGTCGCCGGTGAGCACGATGGTGTGGTGCGTGGCTCGTTGGATCTGGCGGAGGAATGTAGATCGAGCTTTGAAGGAATTGATCTTAGAACCTTAACAAATCCGGCAAGCCACGCGGTGGGCGGCACGGAGGAGAAGGTGGACGGCGTGGCGAAGGAGGAATGCGATGCTCACCGCACGGTGGAGAAGGAGTGCTCGCTAGAATGGAAAAAACACAAAAAAACAAACAAAAACAAAAGAGAAAGAGGAGGAGAAGGGAGGAGGGAGCGAAGAGAGATCATCCCTCCTCCCTTCACTGGAAACCAAGCGGACGAAAACCTCACCAACAAGGGAGGCGGAAAGCCTTTACTCTTCTAGAGAGAAGGTAGATATTCTCTCTCTAAAAGAGAGAGATCATGCTATAAAATAATAATTATTCCTTCAATTGAGACTCTAAAGAGATAAATAAATAAAAAAAAGATAGCCAGGGGAGGAGGAAATAGGGAAGAGATCCCTCCTCCCCTCGTCTTCCTCACATGATAAGCACAACAGGTTTTACCGACGTCCTCTCCACAATCAATGGTCGGATTCTACTTTCTCCGTCATTCATGGCCCCGGATTTATTTTTTGAAAGTTTTGGTTTTGGTTTCTCAAAACCAGATCTGAAACTTTTAGAGAGTTTCTCCCCTCTTGCGCCCCTCCACCGCCCCTCTACTGTGTTTCGGGGCTCCTACGCTTCTTTCCCTATGCCAGCCAGCCTCCCTCCGCTTCCAGTCGGTGGATCTGCTTGGTGTTGCTTGCTTTTGTTGTTTTAATTTTATTTCTATTACTGTTTATCTTTACCTTTTGGGTTAAGGGAGGTGATTTTCCATAGCTTTCGGGTTGAGGGAGTTTTAATAATGTTGGTGTGAATTGGACTGCCTATATCTTCGAATTTGCCTGTTTGTTGCAGATCTAATCTATAACTGGAGTTATACATAGGTGTGCGGAAAATTATGTTATAGATATTTGCTTGTCTTTGTCTATGACTTATAAGTTCATAGCCTTGGGCTATGGTTATCAAAGTTTGTGGCTTATTGCCTTAACTTTTGATTGTAAGAGCTTTTGCTCAATAATTGTTATCAATGGAAAAGTGGAAATTCTCATTCAAAAAAAAATTCCTTCAATTGAGAAAATAATTATTTCCCTCACATAGCCATCGAGAATGCTATTCTAAGGTTAATCAATTCTACTCATTTCATTCTTAATAAAAATTATTTCTTAAAATAGTTATTCTTCGTACCAAACATATTCTTAGTGTTATGTCTTATAACACTACAATATAGAGCCTCACTTTTGGCCGTATAGTGTTAGGTCTTGTTCCATGCTCCAATTCCGTTAATAAATGAATTGCGTCCACTCTAAAATTGACACGTCATGTTTTGTTCTTGTTCACTGCCAATAATTTGAGCAAGAATTGGCCCATTCTCTAAAACATGGGGCCAGCTCTTCAATGTAACATTCGGCACTTTCTTTTGTAACATTCTCTGCTTCTCATACCAATACCATTAAGTGAGCCACCCAAGTTGCTTCATCCATATTCTTTGTTGAGGTTATTATTTTTGGAACTGATTTTTTAATTTTTAGGTGTGTTTTGTGTTTAGATTGTTTATTAATAATTTTGTTTTTTTTTAAAAAAAAAGAAAAGACAATAAATAAAATTTTTTGTCCCAAAAATTCCTAACCCGACTCAACTTAAAGGACTTCAGGCTGAATTTCTTGTTGTAAACACTATCTACAAGTGTATAGCTAAAATTGTGGCCAATGGGGTGAAGGAGGTTCTTCCAACAAGCAATGGATTACGCTATTAATACGCAAAAGCCGTTGCGTTTTAGACTAATTAATGAACAAACAGAGTACCTCGATTTGGAGGCCTAGTGGGTTGTGTGAGTGTTGTAATGGCTCTTATAGCATTTGTATTGGCTTATCTAAAATAAACTTTTATATAAAATTTAGATAGAAATCCTCAAAAATACCTCAAATCCGATTAGCCATAAATAAGCCATCTTCAATGCAAATTGCATTTCTTTGTTTTTCCAGAGTCTCTCTTTTTCTTGAATAAAAAAACAATATTTAAACATTATAAATAAAGAATATATATTTGAATATAAAGTGTATTTGAAAAGCTTTTAGTTGAAATAGAAAAAGTAGCATAAATAGTATTTTACATAAAAATTTAAAGAATGAGATGCAAATGACCTAAAACTCACGATTCCAAATATCAATTTTAAATATTTCGCACAGCACGTGCAAGTTATTATCACATTTTCAATATTAAAGGTACCTCGATTTTTTTTTTTCTAAGCATATCATAATGTTGTTGATTTGAATCATTTGATGGTAACGTATGCTAGAGAATGCTTTTAAATATTTTAATAAGATAGAATATGTAGAAGATGAACAAAATTCACTTCAATTTTTTTTAATTTTTTTTTTGGTTCTTTTTCATTTCTAGCAAGATAGGCTAGCAAAAGCAGTATAATGTACCTCATCATAAAACGGTAAAACTGCCACTTCCAGCAAATTGAGGATTACTCAATTATTACATGACAGTTAAGTTACCAAATTATGGATAATGATGCACCATAATTATTTTTTTGAATAGTTAACAATTTCAGCAAGTAATGTAAATGACTATATATGAGATTTACCTATCCAGATAAATTATTGAACAGTTCAAAATTTATTTAGATAGATAAATCTCATATAAAGTCTCACATTATTTGTTCAAATTACTACTAATTCGGAAAAAATAATTGTCGTAGATTCCGACCCTAAATTAGAGGATTCCCTTGCCAGCAATCTCTTCTTTAATATATCAAATTGCAGGTTATTTTCAGTACCAGTTCATGCCCACTTTTTCTTCCACGTGGATTGCAGTCCAATTGTAAATATATATGGGCTCAATTAAAACCTTTAGCGCGACCTGCCTATAACTATTATTAAACAAATACTTTTTCCTGGAGTGGGCTGAGCTCACTTAAAACTCATTAGGTCTGGGCTTGAGCTGCTTGTAAATAGATCTAATGTCAGTCAAGGCCACACAAAATGCCACCAAAACCCACTGACTGGCCCGGTTGTTTTACTGCAACTTAAAAGTGTACAATTAATTGCGATTGCAGTTATTTCTTATAAGTTGTAACTGCAATCGGGATTTTTAGTTATTCTATTTTTACCAGTTGCGGTTACCACTAACTGGTTATTGAAACATGTTACTAACCAATAACCAATTTTTAAATAATTGACATTTTAGATATTCTTTTAATTTTTTGAATCTCTTTGTGGGCTATTTTAAACTTATTTTTTAGTTATTTTTAGAGTTATTTTATACTATCATAAAATGTAAATGACATAACACATGAAATTAATAGAAAAAAAAAAACCAACATAAAATATATATATATAAACCGATTACTCGGTTATTAATCGATTTTTTCAAAACTTATAATCGGTAACCGCAACTGACCTAAGAGGTTATTTTGTTGCCGTTATTTTTAATTTTTTGGCTATCCAGTTATAAGCGGTTAATAACTGCCCTATTTGTATACTTCTAGTGCTACTCCTATACCCCGTTTTAATTATTTTCAAATTTTGCATAATTAGGGAATGCATTTCAACAAGATTAAAATAAATAAATAAATATTAGAAGTTCACTTTACCAATTTTCTTAATTCTTATAGTACTATAATAATAAAAATATGATTCATTCCAGTGGGGCCAAGTGGGGTTATGAGTAAATCAAAACCTCCTACCTATGCTTACATCTAAACATCCTTTTAGAGCACCTCCAACTATGTTTTAAAATCTCCAATTTTTTGTAAGACTTCAAAACTCCACTGACAGATTATGCTCAAATTCTTTAAAGCAACATTTTACTACGGTGCATGTCTATTTGTATAGAAGCGTTGTAGCTTCTTTATCTATTTTTTTTTAACCGTTTCTCTCTCATTTTTCTTTGCCGCTCTTCTCTCTTGTCATTCACTTGTAAAGAAGTTCATGGAGATGCTCTTATGATTTTAAGTCTAAAAAAAAATGTATTTTGAATTGCATGCCTACATAAAACATAGTTTTAATATCAAAGATTTTGTTTATTCGCATAAAGCTCTATACAATTACAAGTATGTAACATGTAAACTTATGTGACAAGTTCCTTTAACGATGGAATGTCATCCGGTGAGAAAGGGAGGGAAAGGAAAGTCAAACTAGGAAAATTACGCGACAAGTGAAAGGAGTATTTAACTTGCTAGACGAGCTCTCAATCGACGTGCCCTTGTTTTAGCTCTTACTATCTTTAGTTGCTCTAATACATTGATCTTCAAATTCTTCTACGCTTAACAACCTGCATCTGCGTTTGTAGTCCAACGGTTAGGATAATTGCCTTCCAAGCAATAGACCCGGGTTCGACTCCCGGCAGACGCATCAATCATTTTCATTTCTAGGTTGATCTCTTTTTAACAAAGAAAAGAAAAGAACAAAATAAATAGTTTCTTTTGCTGGCTGTGGGGTTCGAACCCACGCGCACTTATGTGCAGAAGATCTTAAGTCTTCCCCCTTAACCTCTCGGGCAAACCAGCTGGTTGTTAGTTGGACACTCTTTCTTAACTAAAACACATACAAGACATTTCGCCGAACTTTCCAGGAGGCCACGTATCATTCATCAAAGAGCAAGAAAAACAGAACTCTTATCCCCTCCGACACGACAAGCATACCCAAATCGAAGCAGACGCCCAGAGAAAGAGAGTAATAATGGCGGAGCACTTGGCTTCGATTTTCGGAACGGAAAAGGACAGGGTGAACTGCCCGTTCTACTTCAAGATCGGCGCGTGCAGGCACGGCGACCGCTGCTCTCGCCTGCACACCAAGCCCAGCATCAGCCCCACCCTCCTCCTCTCCAACATGTACCAGCGCCCCGACATGATCACCCCTGGCGTTGACGCCCAGGGCCAGCCTATCGACCCACGCACCATCCAGAGCCACTTCGAGGTCTCCTCTCTCTCTCTATCTCTCTCTCTCTTAATTAATCGTTTCCTGATGCGATTGTTTCTAATGCTTGGCGCGGAATGTTTAGGAATTCTACGAAGACTTGTTTGAGGAGCTCAACAAGTACGGCGAGATCGAGAGCCTGAACGTGTGTGACAACCTGGCTGACCACATGGTCGGCAATGTCTACGTCCAGTTCAGAGAGGAGGAACACGCTGCCAATGCACTTCGCAATCTCACCGGAAGGTTTTATGCTGGTTAGTTTCTTTTTCTTCAATTTACCATTCACTTTTTGTTGGATGAGTTGGCTATAGTTTTTAGGGCACTTCTTCGATTGAGGATTCTTTGTTCTTTGAAGCGTGTAGATTTTATACAGAAACAAACATACACTTTTCTTTAAACTCTTACGCGAAGACAAGCTATAGTTTCATGGTCCTAAGTCTGTTTATTTTCTTGCGGAGTTTCTGTTTATGTGATGCTCTAGTCCTTTTGAAGCTTGACGCTTATTTATCTTTGCAACACAATTGGCTTTGTGATAGAATATTAATTAAATTATTAAATTTACAATAATCTTTTGGAATAAGGGATGATTTAAATTGGTGTTAGAGAGACCTCTCATTTCAATTAACTATTTTATGTGTTAGGTATCACTTATTAAGTGAGAGTTTCAGCCCACACAAAAGGGAAGTGCTAGAATACTAAATAAATAATTAAATTCATCATTTTGTATAAGTTTAAGCTTTTAGAATAATTAGTGATTTAACACTTTGTATTCGATGTTTGGAATCACAACCCAAAAATTGTAATTGTAGGCCGTCCCATCATTGTTGACTTTTCTCCGGTGACGGACTTTCGCGAAGCCACCTGTAGGCAGTACGAGGAGAACACGTGCAACCGTGGTGGGTACTGCAATTTTATGCACTTGAAAAGAATCAGCAGGTCTGATGTCCTTTTAATGATTATCATGTTTTATGTTCTGTGGTATGCGCTGTCTGAATTTGTGTACATTTGTTGTAATCCTTTTCAGGGAGTTGAGGCGCCAATTGTTTGGGAGGTACCGGCGAAGGCACAGCCGGAGCCGAAGCAGAAGTAGGAGCCCCTACAGGCATCGGAGCCATGAAGAGCGCTCTCATGGGGGCCGTGGTTCTGGCAGAAAGTACGATGAAAGGGATCATTACCATGAGAGTCAGAGTCGGCGGCACAAAAGCGAAGGCCCTGGCCGTAGGAGAGGACGAAGCAGAAGCAGAAGCAGGAGCCCCATTAGGGAAGGCAGTGAGGAGAGACGTGCCAAAATTGAGCAGTGGAATAGGGAAAGGGGACAACAGCAAGAGAATGCTAGTAAGATTAATGATGATGGAAATAATGACAGTGGTTATAATGGACATATGCAGAATGGCTACAAGCACCAGCAGCATCCACGGCAAGGATATAATTTCTGATCTTTTTAGTTGCATCCTGGTCCGTTTCCTCTCTTTTTGTGATTTTGATATTCTGTTGTTTGCTTCATTAGGAGAAAGTTAAATTCCATCAAGGACCACCAATTAAATGAAAATAGCTTACAGCCCATTTTCCACTGTGCAGGTGGTGTGCAGGTCCACAGTTCTCATGTGGAATGTGATTTTTTTTTCTTTGTTTCTGCCTTTTCACCTGCATACATACTGTTTGATTGTTTTGCTTTGATGCATGCTTTACCACAGGATAGGATTCTAAGAACTTAAATATTACCTTTTAACCATCTCTTTGCTTCCATTTTCCTTATGGCTCTGCTCCTTCATTTTGAAAACCAATGGCTGTCATGATTTGTGAAGAGACCTTTGAACTGTTCCATCTCCACCCTTTTTTCCTTTCTTGCTTGGTAACTAAGACTCAGTCCCTTTATTTAGAATTGCAGGACTACTGACCACCTATGTAGAATTGTGGTACAGAGTTTTTTAGAACTTTGATTTAAGATCTGGAATTTCTCCCACCAATCACAACTAATGGGTAGAATTCTTGGTAATAGAGTTTTTACTAAGACGGTGTCAATTTTAATAATGTTTAGACCATCAAAAGGATTTCTGTGAGAAATTTGATTTTTTGGTTGATTTACTCTTGTTGGGAGGCTAATCCAATAGTGTGCAGCACGTGCATGTATGCATGAAATCTTTATTTGATTTGTGGTTTTGGCATATGCATGAATGATTTTACAGTCAGAGACTCTGAAACCACCGCACATCAGAGTAACGATCAAATTTCCATGGTTCTGTCTTTTATTTTGTTTTCTATGAACTCTCTTTTATCTTCTGTTACTATATAATTACAAGTAAAGTTCCGATCTTACGTATGTTATCAAGTTTTGCAGGTTCAGGTATCCCTGCTTCTCAGGACCAAGCCATTGTTTTAACTGCAGCTTACCATGAAATTGTGTACAGGTTGTTTGGTGCAGCGGCAGAGGAATGTGTTAGAGGATCTATCAGGTCACCTGCAACCCAAATCGTCAGCATTTGAGATTTGAGGTGAGGTCTTAATATTGTTTGATAGTGTTCTGGTCAAATTGCAGGTCCGGATGACTGCAGCAAAAAAATCTGCTTTGTTGGGCAATTTGGTGGTATGATACTTTGTATTTGTATAAGTTTTTGGATCTTGACATCACTAGGTTTTGCATTTATGGTTGAAGACTTGCTACTAAACTTTGTACGGTTGTATGTGATTGTTCAACTTTGGATCTCCTTTGATGAATGGTGGGAGGTTTTCGTTTAGACTGTTTGAAACATGGCCTGTTATTTGTTGCCCGACTAATTTTTATTTTTTTACCACTGAAGCAACTAATAGGGTACATATTAGTGGGAATGCTCCCAAACGTTTGATGGGAAGCGGCCCATTTTGCTATCACGAGCTTTGGTATTTGCCTTTCTGGTGGTCTTAGAGATGCAGACCAGCTTTTGAACTGAGCAAGCTGCTGGCTTGATGTGCCATTCTGAAGTGAATCAGGGTGGTTGATTGCCATTGCCACCATTTGAGAATCACCTTCAAGAATGAGGGGAGAATTGCCTGGAGAGGCTGCCAGGGATATTGCAAGGGCGGCTACTTTGGCTTCACCAGTATTCACACCACCAGGAGGGAGAAGAGAGACTTCCACTTGAGGATTTCTCCTTTGCCATTGCTTATGGCTGCAGCTGCAACTAAGAATATGCCCTGGTAGCCACATCATAGTTAGCCTTGATATGTCCAACAGGGGGAGTGGACCAGTGCTCATTTTGAGTTAAGGTTTTGTCCCAAGCTTCCTTGTCAAAAATGAAGGTATGCTTGGTTTGTTTGAGGAGGGTGGGGATTTCAGGCTTATTAGCTTTGTGGATCAGATTGATTGGTTTTTCCATTCTTGTAGGGGGAGAGGGCTGGTAAAGTTCCAGGAGGCATTGAGGTCCACTTCTTGGGCTGATTTCACTGTGAACTTACCATTAGGGGACGGGGTTCTGGTCAATGTGTCTGGGCGTGGATTGGAAGGGAGATGAATTTAAGGATGTTGTGGACAGTATCTTGATACTCGATTAAGGATGTCACTTTTCCATGATCTACTGTCCACATCAATGAGGTCTGAAATGTGAAGGGTGGGAAGGATTGTGAGAAGGGTTTGGGGTGGCTTTGAAGCTTTGCAATGTGGGTATCCAGGGTGTGGTTCAGATGTGTTGAGGTTTTGACCTTTGGAGATGGTGAAACAGACTCCATTTTTAACAAGATTTGAAGTTTTTAGGATGCCTTTCTAAAGCCAAGAAGCTTGAGGGTGGTATGGGGCATTCTTGAGGTATTTGTTTTTTAGGGCTTTGACCCAAAGGAGGTCTTCAACAGTTAGGATTTTTCATCCGAGCTTGGCAAGAACGGTTCTATTGAGGTAGGACATGAGTTTTAGCCCCCAAACCACCCAAGGACTTGGGAGAACAATTTTTTTTCCCATGCTAGAGGGATAAGATTGTGGGTTATTTTTTTCTTTTTCTTTTTCTTTTTCTTATTTGAAACCCCACCAAAAGTTCTTCAAGAGGGTATCAATCTCTTTACAGAGGGTTTTAGGAAGAAGAAATGGTGAAGGTAGGGATAGGGATAGCTGCTGCAACAGATTGAATGAGGGTGGTTCTCGCAGCTTGGGAGAGGTTCTTGGCTTTCCCACTAGAGATTTTTCGGAGGATTTTTGCCTTGATGTCTTCAAAGTAGTGAATAAAGAGGGGAGGGCGGAGGTATTTTGTTTTGGGAGGAATTTTGGGTAGGTCGAGGATTAAGTTGATGGCTGCTATGGTGGAAGGCTTGCTGTTGTTGCTGAAGGATATGACATATTTTGTAAATTTGACTCTTTGGCCAGACCAGGAGGATATTTGGAGATACAAGAGAGGATGGAAGTGGCTTTTCAGACATTTGCTCTACAGAAAATGATAAGTTCATCTGCAACCATTAGGTGGGCAACAGTGGGGCGTTGAAGACAGATTTTGATTCCATGAATATGCCCACTAAGCTCTTTTTTGAAGATGAACCTTGAGAGGATTTCTGAGCCAAGATAAAGAGAAAAGGGGATAGGGGGGTCTCCTTGGGGGGTCAATTAAGAAGGATTGCGGAGGAGGCTGTGGATAAGCATTGGTGAATCCAATTTACCCATTTAGGGTTAAAACCCAGGTAGAGTTGATGAGAAAAGGTATTCCATTTGATCAAAAGCCTTTTTCCATATACACCTTAAAGGCCATTAAACTCTCCTTTTCCCCTTTTATGCTTCATGGTGTAAAAAACTTCTTGGCATGAAAGCAGATTGGGTGAGGAAATAATTTGGTGCATTTTGAGGCGGTTGGCTAGGATTTTGGTTATCTACTCATAATTAAAGTAAGTGGACTTTAGAGGGGTTGTCAATTTTTGGAACGAGGGCTAGATGCGTGCGCTTGGCCCTCATTACTGACCTCTTTGCTATGGCCATTGGACACCCTTTAAGAAGGCTTGGACAAACCTAATTACTGACCTCTTAACTGGCAATCCCCATCAGTTTTTTGAGGTGGTCGACCACTCCCAAAGCAGCTGATGGGGTGTTCTAGCTTCTACAGTTCCAAACATGCTTGAGGATTGTCTAGCCACTCCATTCACCCTTTTTGGGAGGTTGCCAGACCCCATGAGATTTTTTTTTTTGGAGGATATTAGAGGATCCTAATCCCACTAAATGGGCTTCGGAGTCGTCATCTTTCGGGTGCATTTCCCCAAGTTGTTTAAGAATCCGCTCGATCCACAGTAGAGTACTTGTTATTTGACTCAGAAAGGATTGTGGTTAAAATAGTTTCATTATTTTTCTTTCTCCAGGGTGCTTTTCCTTTTTTATGGTACCAAATCGAAATAAAAACTTGATTGGTACAAGCTATAAATAGGTTCCTTCCTCTCTGGATTATATATACTTCCATAATATATATTTCAGTATGTACCTAGCCTAGTGCAAAATTGCTCCGTTGTTCCCCATGCTACTGAAGCAGTCCATTAGTAGTACTTATTTTAGATGAATGTACACATACCCTCTCAAACCCTAACTTGCAGTCTCTCCCCAAACTAAAGATTGCCTCAATGTCCCTTCCAAACTACCCAATTTGCAATGTACAAAATCCCTCAATAATTTTTTTTTTTTATTATTATTATTATTTTAAAAAAATAGGGTGGCTCAATCACCCACTTTAGCTAAATGAATGTGGCTGAATCACCCATAGCTTTAGAGATCCTTTGGGCAAGGGGGTGGGGTGGCCCCCGTTACAGCCCCTTTTTTAAATTTTAAATTTTAAATATTAGTTTTTTTTTTCTTTCAAATTTATATGGGTATTTTACAAGGACATTGCAAATGGTTAGTAGTCTGATGAGGTACATGTATACGTTTCCCCTTGCTGTATTTCTAGAACTTCTTACTCTTCTAAAGGGACACATGAAAATATCAATGACTGAGCTAGAGAAACTTCTTTTCAACTAGCTCTTTAAATGCAAGTCGGAAGACAACTCTAATTCCAAAAGGTTTAGAACATTTAAACGGAAGAGATTCACATGTTTTTAAGAAACAGTGAAAGAACCTAAGAAAATTATACCAAAAAAAAAAAGTATGTGCATTACTTTTCATTTGCTAAGAAACACAACACAATTTTATAAACCTAGTTGAAAAAACTTCATCCAATTCAATTTAAAAGAAAAACTGTCCATCTTTTAAGCTAATGTGCTTTCCTCCCTTTGGACTAATTTATCTAAATTGAATATTTAGTTGCTGTCCAGGAAAAAAAAAAAAAAAAGAAAGATTAGTTGCTGAGTAGAGTATCTTTTCTGTCAAATGTGATTACTTTAGCAGCAACCAAAAAAATCAAACACCGAAATAGACAGTAGCTAGTTTGTCTTGTACAAATGACGATGAAACACATTTAAAATTCTCATAACTCTTGTGTTATTATTAAAATGATGAAAAATTTAAAATTACTATTAAATTTGTTATAAATCACTACTAAATTTTAATACAATAGTAATTTTAAAAATTATATTTTTTTAAACACAAAATATATATTACTCATCAATCAATTAATAACTCTGGAAATTACTCTTTTGTCCCTCTAAAAATAAGCTATTTGGCCAAAATTCAGTACTTATCAATCATTAACTCAAAAATTAGAACACACTTCTGGCATTACTCATAATTGATTGATAATGTTAGATCGAGTTGCCATTTAACAAATGTGTTTATAAACTCATTATTTCAAATATAAATATAAACCTCTATGTTGGTTTTTGACGTAGCATTTTAATGACAGAACACTAGTTAATATTATGTCGATTGTTTCATGTTTCTTTCTTGTATTTTATCCAAACGGTTATGACGTAAAACAAGCAGATAGAAGAAACGGTTTACGAAGCAAAAGAAGATATATAGTAGACAAAATCAGCTCCTTTAAAAGGTTCAAGAAAGAAGCATATTACGGGTGGGAATGAATTCCGGAACCGATTGAAATCCCAAAGACACGGCAATTTACTAGAAGCCCCCTATCTTGTGTACTGTGCCAAAACCTAATAACACTCAACCCTATAATCCATCTCTCACGAAAGAATCCAGAACATGCTACAGCAGCAAATGTTGTGCTAACCACCCAGTTACTTAATTGGCACCATGCTTGGCCTTTGAGTGAGACTGAAGGCCAACTTCTGAGCCGAAAGTCCTACAAAACAAACAAACAAACAAAAACATGTTAGTCCACCAATCTGCAATAGGAAACACTTTCCAGTGTGGTCTACAGAAACATACTTGCTGCAGGAATTGCAAGAGAATTGGCCACCAGATTTTGGAGACTTAGACTTGGATTTCTCACTGTTGGCAGGAGTCTTTCCAGCGTTCTTGGAAGGATGAGGAGTTGCTGTATGAACACCCTTCTTACCATCTACAACATGTAAATAACTAAGTATCAAAAATCAAGTTGAAAAAGTGTAGAATGTAAACACCCTTGTTTATTGTCAGAACTGCTATCAGATCTAGACACCATTTGATACAACAAACATGAAAAACAAGCAAACAGATAAGCTAAGAAGAGAAAAAAAAAAAAGATCACCTGTCTTTTGAGGAGTAGCTTGTTTTGCCTTTTTAGCAGGAACAGGCGTCTTAATGGCAGAGTCGGAGGACCTCTTCTTGCTCTGTTCGGCCTACAACATTAAGTGTTGATAGTTTGGTAAGAATAGTATTTTCAAAACGAAAATGTCCAGACTTATTTTTTTTAAAAAAAATCCCAACAATGTCGAGAATTTTCAAAACGACAATAAATTCATGCATAGTCCAAGAAATACTTTCATACCTTCTTAGGTGTTTCTTCAGGCTCATCAGAGTCATCATCGGAATCATCACCAATATCAAGAGAGTCATCAGAGTCATCCTCATCATCACTGTCATTATCCATATCCTGACACAGTAAGATATGCAAATTTAAATACCGATCTAATGGTTTTCAATAAACACAATAACTATCAGAAAATTGAAAAAAAAATAGTACATATATTGTTTCAAGAGCAAAAATAAGGGGTTTTGGGGGAAGGGAGTGACACACTATGGATAGAAACCAGATAACACCACCGAAAAGGCCCCAGGATGTTTATTATATTAAAATGAGGGAGACACTAAAACATGATGCTTGGAAGCACACAATACAATTATGGCACAACTACTGCTTGTGAACCTATGAAGTTGACGTTTCATGTTTTAATAAGTGGAATAAAAACTTCCAACATAGAAACATCTTGGGATTTTTGTGTTTAGGCACAAACTTGGGAATATGACAATTTAAATTTATACACAGTACAAATATATTAAGTGATAAAAACAGGCAAAAAATAAATATTAAAATATACAATTAAGCAAATTAAAAGACTTTCATATGCATATACACTCATATTAGAAGAATTTGTTCAACAATATCACAGCCAAATACCTGATCACTAGAATCGTCATCCTCATCATCTTTGCTTGGTTCCACAAGCTTAACTTGCTTTTCAGAAGATTCAGGCTTCATAGCAGTACTTTTAGTTGTAATTGTTGCGTCAGCCTTACCTGAAATTTTTTACCAGAGGATTAAATTTCCAAATACAGTTCGAGCAACAAAGTTAAAATGCAGGATCACCCACCATTCTCTGCGTTCAATGGCAAAATCTCCTCTTCATCCTCTGAATCAGTATCAAATTCTGTACAAGTTTTTAAAAAACTAAATTAGGCAACCAAATTTGGAAATGATATTAGGAAAGAAGCATATTGTAACACTCACCATCATGATCCTCCGTGGCGCAGACAAGACAGCAGAAAGTCAAGGAAACAACAGAATAGAAAAAGAGGTAAGCGAGCACTGGTTACAGGTACTAATCACTATCAAAGAAAGGCACATTGTTGGGCCAGACCTTAATATTCAACAGGCATTAGCATTATTTGCAAGCTTAAACAACCTTACTCTCTTGAGCAAATTATAAAAGCAAAACTACTACATGTAGACTCTAAAAATATGAAAGAGCAGGCATGGCAATTTCTCAAGTCTAGAGATAATTATTGGAATAAATAAACTAGTATAGGGGTAGTTTTTCAACTTGACTCGTAGTCTACCATCACACAGAGTTAAAAGCTCCATTTAACCATGTTGAGCACAACAAACTGAGAACCTATTGCTAAATAAGGCAAAAGAAAAGAGACGAGAGATGAAACAACAATTTAGTTGGTATGACTTCTTCCCAATTCTAGAATTATAAAAGAATCCTTTACTGAACAACAAGGGAAAATGGGAAGGATATTCATCAGGAGAATCAGCTCTGTAGCCACAAAAGTAGACACTCCCTTGTTTCCAGTTGTGAGAGAGCTCAAACTCCTTCTCAAAAACCAAATCAAAAGATAGCTGAGGAAATTTCTCTAGTGAAAGAGTTCCCAAGACAAGCTTCTGATCACCAAACTTCAAGTGCAGAGGAACGGATTCATTTCCCTTGGTCTTAGCCTCACCCAGAGATGCCTGGACAAAAAAAGTGGCATTTAAAAACTCCCAGCACATGCAAAGTAGCTGGATACAATGTATAGCAAATTACCCAACACAAACAATAGCACAGGTACAATGATGCTTACCTGTGAAAGATGTATGAGCTTATCCTCCCCAGGTTTCACTTTTAGAGGCTGTCCTGCCTTGACTTCAACACCTTAATACAGAAAGACTATTCAACATCTGTCTAATGTCTATTTATTGATGTTACTAAATAGAGACATTATACAACAGAGTACTCACTCAATAGTATGAATTGAATGAGTGGATTCACCACAAGCCTCAAAATTTAGTTAAGGAAGATATTAAGATTGTGAACATGGTAAGTTGCAATTACAGGCAGAGGGGAAGCTTAACTTCATCATAAGCACGGCCAATATAATAAGTAACAAGTTTCCAACAGAACCATTCACAGTCAACAGTGTTTAATTCCTTCACTAGCGAGATTTCAAGCACTTATGGAAAAGTAACATGGGTTACATATTTATCAGTCCAAGAGGATAGCAAAAATAGCTGCTAAAGCAAACCCCAAATCAAAACTATAATCTTAGGAGCATAAGTGTATATAAACACAAGGATCAACTCACAGACAATTCAAAATACCATAGGAAGCGGACCCAAAAATCTAAGAGTTCCAAAGAGAATACCTGAGCATGCAGTTTACCACAAAGATGCACAGCAAAATGACTGGGGAGGGAGAGGAAGGACCTACACTAGGTTACAATCATAAAATGCAAGACACAAACAGAGACTGAAACAACCATAGGAATTCATCTTTATTTGTGGTTTGAAAGAAACAAAAAAACAAAACAGGCCACAAAGACTAAAACATTCATTTCAATCTCAGTGGAGCTTTTCACTTTCAATATCTCACTCCTTCCCAATTCCTTCCCAGACACAGAGGTGTGTTTGCTAATATGTTTTGGAGGGTGTTTTTTGTTTTTAGTTTGAAAAAGTGTTCCAGGATAACACAAAGGTGAAAATTATGTGCTTTTAGTAGTGTTTTGTGTTTCAAGTTGTTGGATAATGTTTTTGTTTTAAGAACAAAACATGAAAGGCAGAAAACACAAATTTTAACAAAAATAAGAGTCCTCTGCTTTCTGTTTTGACAAAGGGGAAAAACAACTAACAAGAGAAAACAGACATTTGTTTTTAAAAATATCAGCTAATATTCTCTCACCTTTTTTCAACCCAACTAAAAAGAAACAAAAATAATTTCCAGCATTTTACAACAAAAATTAAGGCTAGGTTTGGTAACCATTTCAAAAGGTCTTTTCTCTTTTCAAAACCAAAAACATATTTTTATCAAAACATTTAACAAATAATACATGTTCCAAAACACAAAACACATTTCAAAAAACAATTCCTTCGTTTTCAGAAACCCCTCTTAATTTCACAACAACTAACGTTTGTAATTTTTTATAAATAAGATTTCAGCATTCTCAAAATAAACATATTTAGTATTTGTTTTTTGAAATTGTGAAACACGCTCCAGAAAATTTATCCAATTCCACAAAAGAACATTTTTAAAATCTGAGCGCCACTGAAAACACTTCACAACTTCATTTTAAAACAAAACACAAAACTATTTTCAAAACCATTAACAAACATACAAGGTTGCTCCAGGCAGCAAACACAAAAATAACAGAGACAGTCACCAGGACTCTTACAAATACAGAAACAAAAACAAACTAGAACACATTTAAACTACAGTAGCAGGGGGAAAAAGAGAAAGTAGTTTTTCACGCAACACAACAACAAAAAAACAAGAAACAGGCATTCAACAAGCATAGCGACTCAATATACTTTCTATCATTCCGAGAAAACCAAACAGAAGGAAGGCAGTCATGTTTCAAAAAGAAAGAAAAATAAAAAAAAAAGCTCTCCAATTTTTCTAAAGAGCAACACAAACACAGATATCATATATACAAACACGTCTCTGAGGACAAACGCACAAGAAGAACAACCATAACCGAAAGGACGAAAATCACTATCTGATTCAAAAATAAAAAAATAATAACAATAATAATAAAGCACGAAGGAGTAAGGAATGAGAGAGTGAAAGTCCGTGATTGACTATAGTGTATGAACTAGAAATGAAAAACCCTAACACTAATACAAGGATGATGATAATGGAGTACGAAGAAGTGAAACAAGGAAGATGAGCTTACCCCAAAACTCCATAGATTGGAAAGCGAGAGACGACGAGGCTAGGGTTTGGGGAGGGTTTTGAGAGAGAGACTTTGAGAGAGCGAATGTGGAGAGGCGGAAATCAGAGGGTTTGATGGGCTTTTTATAAAGGAGTTGGCGATGGGCGTTTCGTGACCTAGGGTTTTTGATGGTGACGACTGTGTCACTGGTTTGGGCCTGGGCCTGGGCCTCGGCGTGGGCATGCTTTTCGGGCATTTCAGACGAACATGCGTGGAATTCTCAAAGAAATGGTTTTGGATTGGTAGTTTTTTTTTTTTTTTTTTTTTGAGAGATGGAGTTAATTATATTTAGTAGACTATGTGGCAATTAAAATCATATAAATATCATCCATAATTTATTCTCAAATTATGTGAATTCAATTTTTTTTTACAATCAAACGGTATGAAAAATGCCTCAATATTTGGAAATATGACATGTTATGCATGAAAATTGAATATGTTCTAATTATGTTCTTGCGTTTTATGTCGTAGGAAAATTTTGAGCCAAAATTTTTCTTTTTGATTTATTGATGGATAAGTCTCTTCAAACGTGAATACAAAGCCTTTTTAGAATGATTTTTTTTTTTTTATGGCCACGTTAACATACTACCTTTTTAATATGTAGTATTTTTTACGCCGTTCAATATAAAAAATGCATAAATTCACATAATTTATAAATTTACAATTTCAAGAAAATTGTAGTAGATCTTGATCAGTCAAAATCAACATTTAGTTTTTTTTTATTTTTTACAAGTAATTATAAAATTTGTTGACTTTTACTATTATGTCATCTTAATATGACAACTATACAGAACTTTAATAAATAGCATTAATTTTGAATTAGTTTGAGGATGTTCTCTTTTCTAACTCTTTTTTTTTCTTCTCAAGATTTCAACTAGGGACAAGGGAGGGGACGGAATTTAAAAGGTGGATAGCCCAACAACAAACCCTAAACCAGCTTACTCAGTGTAGGTAAACATAAATTAAAATGGAATGTGTCAATAAATTGACACGGCTCTATGGATTCTTAGAAGAAAATCTAAGAAAGGCCACCAATGAAGGTGGTTTTACCACTACAAACCCCCACCGAAGTGAGAGCTACAGTGGCACAAAGAACATCACTAAGCAAGGTCGAATGAGAATTACTGAAATAAAGCACCAACAAGATGTAGTGAAAGCATCACAAAAAAAAATTCCACAAATGGATCTAACTGAGTAAGCACAAGGAGACTAAAACCATCAAACCCCAACCAAAAACAAAAAAAAAAAAAAAAACTAACATAAATACAAAGAAAATAAAAGAAAGTGGACAGCGAGTGATAGATTTGGCTTGTAAATAACTAGATTTGAAATCCATTGTAGGTCTGAAACCAACACGACGGTGGAAGGCGGGGCAAGGCCAGAGGTAGACATGGTAGACGTTGCAGCAAAGGGAGACTGACCGGAGGCGGAGGCAAACTAGAAGCCGATTTTTGGGGAGGAAAGAGAAAAAAAACACTCAAAAAAGAGCAATAGAACCAAATCAAGGAAAAGGGAAGGGAGGAGGAAGAGGTTGTGGATCATCCCTCCTCCCTTAAAGAGCACACATACGGTACTAAAAAATCTCACAAGAAAAAAGATGACCTTACTCTTTAAGAAAGAAGGGAGAACTTCTCTCACTAGAGAGAAGTCGGTTCTCTTTTCCAACTTGATTGTACTTATAAATCACAACTTTTCATTTGCATAATTAACAATCAAATTAACGGCATATATTACAATTTAATTATTTACTTTCACTATTTCATTTAAATATTATTTTCAAAGATTTTAAATATCATTTCTTTAACATTTATATTTTTGAATGTTTCTTTTTTCCTCACAATCAAACTTTTAAATATTTGTCTTATTCTAACGATCATATTTTTTAAAATTTATCTTTTTCTTAACTGTCATATTTTTCAAAAAAGGTCATACACATTCAATATAAAATAATTTTAATGGTTTTTTATTGAGAAGAGAGAGGAAATATAAAATATAGAGATAAAACTTAAAAAAAAATTAATGATTTTTTATTCTTTTGGTGAGTACTGTTCATTCACTAAATTGGTGAGGCAGCTGGGGACTCATTTTAGACAATTTCAATAAATTAGCTCACCAAAATAGCTTGAGTCTACTAAAAATGCTCAAATAGGAACCTACACCATCAAACTAATTAGTATAGCTCATTGTTTAATCTTAATCTTATGAGTAGTATTATACACTTCCTTCTTTTTTTAATCTCATTTTGCTGATGTGCCACCGTAGTATTTTGACTTCTTTTTTTTTTAATGAGTAGTGTTAGAAATCACATTTTTATCCTGCAACTATCTTAAGATACTGATTTGGTAGTCTCAATTAACTCTTAAATTAGTCATTATTAAAAAAAAAAATTAAAAAGGTTGATCATGAGTGACACATCAACATTGTAAAATAATTATAATATATTAATGCGGTTTTTAGGGTTACTCTTTTTTAAGCAATGGTTGGTTGAATGGTAGATTAATAGTATCACATTAGCAAAGTGAGGAGAAAAATGAAATAAAAATGTGGTTTATAGTATTTCTCTAATCTTATTGGCAGCCCAATTCTGCCTTTTTCTTTTCAAACTCAATACTAACTGCTGCATTAAATTGGACTCCAATCATGTTGGGCCAGTCTGTTTATGAGACTTTGAAACAACTGCCCTAAACCCAATAATAATAATAATAATAATAAAACAAGAGAATAGAAATTAAACTATTACAAATATATTTTACAGCATGTTATTAAATTATGCTATGGACTTCTCCATATTCATTGTGATGTGTGACTAGGCAACAAATGGAAATTAAAGACGCCCTCCAATGAGTAATATGGATTGGACGTATTACAATCCACTTTGAGGGTGGGTCAGGGGTCAGGGGTGCCATAGAATGGAATGTGATATTTTTGTTGGTCAGAGTATAGAAATTGACAACAATGAAGAGTTAAACGCAACCATTATTACGCTAATGACATTTGATAAGGAAAAATTCATTATAATTGTCAATGTCTTCCGAAAGCATTTTGGTGCCAAGAATCTAGGCTTTATCAAACCAATCAAACTATCCAAATAGCTCAGTTCGCTTTCTCTATTCATTAACCCTGACTTTACATATTTATCCAAAAAGAAAAAAGGAAATAAAAACTAAACAGAGACTGAAAAAATCGCATTTTGTCATATGAGCAGCAACCAGACATTGACATATACATTTATAATTACTTCGTTTTATATTTTTTCACGCATTTTGCAAATCGGTATGCCATGTCAAGTGATTGGACAATAATTATGGCCCATAGCTTATTTGTTGACTATATTTTGATTTCTTTAATATGAATCCCAAGAATGATACCGTTTTTCTGTACGACGGGTAAGTTTTAACATGATTCGTAAATTCAACGAGCATATGGTACCAAATTAGCGAGTTAATATTTGGTGTAATAAAATTTAGGTCAACATTATGAATAAATTGGTCAATTATAGGTTAATATGTGATTGACCCACATAACTCGTATAAGTTAAATTACATTAAAATAGTCTTAAGCAATGAGAATAATTATTTCAAACTTTAAAGTCATTTTATATGCTCTAAACTATTATATTCAACCTTTTTTTTTTTTTTAATCAAAACTATTTATTATTTTTAATGGAATATTATTATCAATATCAAACATACCCTTAAAGTAAAAATTTCAAATAAGACAGGTGTCAGATTGTACGAGTAGTTATATGATAATATATTGACTGCCAATGTCTGTAAAGGGGCTAATAAATTGCACCTTTGGATCTTAGGAACAAAGCTGATCCAGAAAATTCCACCTCTGTCCTTTTTCTTAGACTTATTCCTAAACACTTCCGTCCTCCTTTGTTTATTTGAGAAAATAACCAAAAAAACAAAAAGGTTATGTGAAAGGCACTAATTAGTTTAGCTTTCATTTTTCTTTCCCTTGCACTAGATTTATGGCTTGATTAAATTCTGTATTTACCAAAGATTATGGTGTAAAGACGAGAGAGGATCACTCCCGTTGTCAAAACTAGAAAATTGAAGTTTGGTAAAAAAAAAAAAAAAAATTACAAATAACTGAATTTTATTAAAACACAAAGGGAGACAACGAGTGGAATGGGAAACAGCTTTTAACTGTACAAAGTTCTAACTGATTATGATTGCAATTTTGCATGCTTTGAAAATGTTCAAAAAATCTAAAAACCAAACCTAATTACACACCGACAAATTCAAAAGAAGAACAATCTTAATCTGGTGCTAGGCCACCAGCCAACTACAGCAAGAAATCCATGAACTTGAGCCAAGGAAAGCCGGTCTTGGAAGCTTTCTCAGCCTGTTTTGAACACGATGAAGACGGCGCCGTTGCGCCACCGTCCACCACAGACTTTCTAGGGCACAGGAAAAAGTTCCTCGATCCCAGTGCCAACAGCTTCTCCTCCCTATCCAAGCCTGGCCCACCACACCAAAAACAAGCAAACACACATACACCGTCAAATGTCATTCATCACCTAACACGCGTCCACGCATATAACAATCAAATCTAACCAAAAAAATAAAAATATTTAAACCATATACTAACAACAATTTTTCTTTTATTTTTTTTTAATGTAAAAAATTATACTACTTTTTATTTTTTTATTTAAATAATTTTTAAAGCATATTTTCTTATCATTCTTTTATACCAAAAAAAGCTGTTATAAAATTTTTCTTTTAAACAATTTTTCTTAAACTAAAAAAATAAATAGAGTTTTTTTTTAAAAATGTTGTTAGTGCTGTTCCGGCAATCACAGACTCACAGCAGTGTATTTTAAAATTGTATATAAAAGCCTAAAAAATATTCTATATTCTTTCGATTCTCTCTTTCACTCTCTTTTTCTTTTATTCATTTTATTTTCTTTTTCTCTCCTTTTCTCTTTTATGATAGAAGAAGTATATGTTTGAAAAATAAAATAAAAATCTATATAGAATTTTTTTTTTTGAATATAAAGTGTATATGAAAAATTATTAGCTAGATTCATTAAAAAAGAGAAAAAAAAAAAGTTAGCTTTAAAAAAAAAACAGTAGCTTTTAGTAAAAATGTAAAAAATATATTGGGAATGCACTTAACCAAGAACTGAACTCAATCTACGATTCAGATTCGTTCTGATTACGTTAAACCAATCAAACGGGTAATATAACGAGATATGTTTGTGTCTTACTTTCTAAGCTGAACTGCGAGTAATGGAGGTCGAACATGGAGGAGTCGGTGGTCGACAAGATTGGCCGGCGGCCCTCCTTGGCGTAAATCCGCACGGCCGCGGCGATCAGATCGGAGACCTTAGATTCCGGCGTCATCACCACCTGTACGGGCCCGAGGCTCCCCTGGATGGTCACGTTCAGCAGCAACTTCGTCAGCCGTGGCCGTCCTTCCTGCGCCATCATCACCACCGTCGTTCCGACCACGTTCTTAGAGGAGAGCAAATCCGGCAGCGTTTTAGGCCGTCGAAGCTCCGCTGCAATAACAACCGGAATCTGTCCGTGAAACGACGACGATTTCTGAGTTAGTTTGCCCCTCCGGTTCTTGATCTCCTCCTGTCCTCTCCGGTGACTCTTCGAAGTCGGCATACTACGTAAATAATATAAACAAATGGACCAAATAGGAATTTTCTTGTGTTTGTTTTTCCCTTGTGTCTATCCGGCTACCTCAACCGCCGGTACCGAAAGAACCTGAGGCGAGGGAATCCGAGAGCTGGGGAAGAGCTTCGGCTCTCAGGTTCCCGGTCACCGGAAGCTATCATAACCTGAACCGTATAACCGTGAATAATCAGGAAGGCCAAGGACAATTTAGCGTGAGGGCTAGAGCGCGTCGGATGAGAAACCAACCGTAGCCCCGCTATGGATTTTATACGAAGATGATGATAAGGGTGTGTTAGGAACTGTGCACGATTTTAGAACGGCAACGGGCTATAGCCCGTTCTGGAGAGAGAGTGTTTGGTCAAGGCTTCAACTTTGCTGGTCCACCATCCAATGGAAGGACAGGTGACCGGCTGTTGCCCGTGCACAAACCCAACACATGTGTGGTCTGCGTTAAGTTTATTATTATTTTATTTTTATAAATGCGTTAAGTTTATTATTAGTTTTTGGGTAAGGTTTCGCTCTGTAAGTTTGTAACTGCTTCGTGCTAAAGTGCGCGGCACTAGTGAGGTTGTTTTACTAAGGTGATTGTGGTGGATACGTGGACGAATCACTGTGGCCTCTTCCTCCGCGTTTCGCGTGAACTGTTCCGAAACGGTTGCAATTATCATTCTCAATAGGCGGCTGTCGATGAATATTATATCAGGTATTTGGCACGTGTCAAAAGTAAGCAGCTTCGTGGTAGGTCCACATAATATTTTTCTGATTTTTTTTTTTTGAAAGGAATTTTTATTTTTTTATGATATTTTGGCAAATCGCGAAAGTTACTATAAGAACCAGTTGAATCAATTAAAAAATATAAAAAATAGTTTTACTTTTTATATATTGTTTTTTCTTTGAAAACTTGCTAAATTAAAAACCGCTATTATATTTTATAACATCCGATAAACAAGAAAAACTTGAAAACCTTACATTTTCACCCATTTTTTGACAAAATAATCATACTAATTTTATTAATAAATCATGAAAATATAACAGATTACTCTAATAAAACATCAAAAATACAGATTGAAATAAAAACATAATAAGGCATATGTTTTCTTAAAAAAAAAATAAGAGACACCTGTAAGCACATTCAGGACTGTTAGAACAGTCAAATAAAGTAAACAAAAAATAATTCAAGCAAACAAGGTAGGCAAATAAAAATTTGGCACAATGCTTCATATGCTCTAATTTATTCCAAGTGAATCCACAAGATATACTTTAGCAACAGATTTGCAATAATAGCACAATGCAGAAAAATTGGCAGTGGGTAGAAGTTGTGCTTTTAAAAGTTTTGTTGAATGTTTCTATCTTTAGAGCATATAGATAATCATTTTTGTTTAGAATTACTGGAAATCAATTTAGATTGCATTTGGCTCACAATTTTGCAAGTTAAACGCGTGCTTTAAAATATAATTACAAAAATTGTCTTGTTTGGGAGTATACTATAAGCTTTTGCGCAATATAGGCAGTTGTTCTCGTGCTGATATTTCTGAGCCATGGTACTACCAAAGTAGTCACTTGCAAAATTGTGTATATTGGTAAAAATAAATGGCCAGCAAAATCTTGAGAAACATAAAATTAACCTGTGGTTTTTACCTGTCGCTAATCCAACCTTTAAGTTAAAAGAGGGTACGATGAAATAAGGATTGATTAGAATAATTTTTATTTTTTATTTTATTATTGAATAGTAAAAAAAAAAAGATTAGAAAAATTTTTTTTATTGGTAAGTTTATACATACACTGATCAGTAGTTTTTGAACCTAAATTTCAGCTTCAGCTTTATAAAATATCATTAGAGTTAAAAAGTCAATAGGAAATGATTTATTCAGTAGAATCTATATCTGGTGCATACAGCATAGATTACAATAATTGAATATTTAATATTACTCTTATTAATTAATCACCATTTGTCCTGCGCTAGGTCCTGATATCGACATCAGGACATGACATCAACTTTGATACGCAAGAAAAGCAGTATTTGCAATTCAAATGATTATTTGTTGAAGTAACAAAATAAAATAAGAAACGTGAGAAAAAGCAGATGCTGAGAGAGAAAGAAAAACAGATATTCAGAGTAGTTTAGCTCATAGAAAATGGACATAAATTAGTTTACAAAATTCTTATAAATTAATCTAATAGAGTAACATGTATTTTTGTACATTCAAAAGACTTGTGTTTTTTTTTTAATAACATGTCACGTGTAATTAAAAAAATTCTGATAAGATGATATCACAGACTATAATAAATACCTATAAATAATTGAAGAGTAATATTGTTTAATAAACTGTTATATAATTGAAATGATTTGATAATGATAATGAAAATCAATTATTAAGTTTTTTTTTATAAGTATTGATCTAATGACTGATTTTTATTGTCACATCATCAAGTTGTACGATAATTATATAACCGTCTACTAAATAGTATTACTCTTTGAGAAAATATATCAAAGCTAATATGAAAATAATAATAGTAATTAGTAGACTATTATATGACTGTTATACAAGTGTGATAATCTAACATAAAAAATTAGCATTTGAGGATTTTTTTTTTTTAATTTATAAGTGTTAATTCAATTACTAAGTTTTACTGTCATATTATTAAGTTGTATGATTATCGTATATTAGTCTACTAATAGCATTGCCCATATGAAAAATATCCCTAATAATTCAAACAATAATAGTTGATCTTGAATATGACTTGGATTTGAATGAGTTTTATTTTGGCATGACGTAGGTATAGTTCGGTATCTTTTATCAAAAAGTAGGTAAAGAATTGATCTTACACCCCTTTTCTTTTTTTCTTTTTTTTCAAAGCGATCATACACCTTGTTCAATTCATTAAGTGCAAACATTTCTACCAAAAATGATGACTCTAACACGCAATTCAATAACTTGATAAGACTTTATGAATTTGATTTAAATGGATTATGAGTATGTTTGGGCTTATAATTTTAAAAAGTGCGATTTAAATATAGCGTAATTTTTTAGAAATATAGTTAAGCATTTAATAAAATTACAGTTTAACCTTTAAAACTATATATTTTCAAAAAAACATTTAGTGCCTATAATTTTAAAACACAAATTTTTTGCATTTTGGTTTTCTAGAGATCTATTCGAAGTTATTAAATAGTAACTAGTGGGTATCGAGTATGGCGAGGCAGGGTTAGGACAGGTCGGGTATTACCCGATCAAACAAAACCAAACGCGTGCCCTTGGCCATCATGGTCGTCACTACCAATCCAAAACCCAAAAAAAAAGAAAAGAAANGAAAGAGCAATAGTCCAAAACCAAACCAGATCCGAACTTGAAGTCGGATTAGAAACCAGAAAAATAAACAAAAAACCAAATTCTAGCTTGAGGTAGAGGCGGATCGGTATAAAAGTTAGGCCGCAGGACAGCGTGGGCATGGCCGCACGGGAGAGACGGTTTTATACCATTATTTTTGGTTTTCTGAAGAATAGTTGAGAGAGACGGGAAAAAAAAAATTAGAGTTTTTTAAAAAAAATATATTTTTGTACCATCAATCAGTGAGTCAGGTTATAAGCCGACTTTCTAAATTTTAATACCTGACTTGGACAGGTATCCAAAAAAATAACATGTTCTCAAAAAAAGCACAAAAAATTGACTTTTGTGCGACAGGGTGGTTGAGTATTGTGGGTACGGACGGGTTTTGCATACCCCTAATTTAAATGCTTTGAGGGATCATACTTGTTTATTTAAATGGGTTTATACATGCTTCGACACGACATAATCTAAACTCGATACTCAATAGTTAAGGCTAATTAATTTTTAATACAATTTACGAATTCAATATAAAATTAATAAATAATTATTAAATATTTAACCAATTTAATTAAATAAGACGAGCTAATATTAATATATATAATTTTATATTTATACTTTTACACTACCTAAATTCAACATGCGAATACAAATCGTCACTCCAACTAATAATATTAATTTGGAGAAGGATGCAAGATGTCGGTGGCTACTCGGAATAAATTGTTGGTAAGGGGTTGTATAATTGAGTAGTATACACTATACATTAATTATTCGAGCAAACCTCAGAATCATCTGGAGCAGGTGATATTCACAATTTGTGAGCTATCTTATCGTAAGGAAAAAAGACAGATAGGCGCTGCCATGATTTGTGCAAGTGGGCCTAGCTGGAGCCGGCCCGAAAATGTCTCCACCCGGAACATTGTCGACTCACTGATCAATTCCTACTGTTAAAGTTTCTTGTCGTATGTAAATTATTGCCGGCCGAATCTTTCAAATTAATAAAAGATTAGGATGGTCACCATTTTATTAGGAATTATTTTATGGTTTATTTTTGTTGTATTTAGTAAGATATATGGCGTCAATTAAAAATTTTTAAATAATAAGATAATATATTTACCACTAAGTTTAAACCATAAAATATCTTTAAACCTTTGTAATTTTACACTAGAAGAAGAGGACTCCCTTATTATTATTATTATAGCTCTGCAAAATTTAGAAATTGTTCAAAAATGAAAAATAACGAATTTAATTGCGGATGCTATCTCATTTATTTCAGTCTTTTCTTTTTGGAAGACTAGAAAAGTTAACGCCTATCATGTGATATATTGAGCCGCAACTAGAGGTCACTCTAACTGCATTATTACTTATTTTTTTCCTCTTTTCTCCTATCTTATTTGTAGTAGGAAGAACCCTATTTCTTGCTTTTAGTTTACTTGTAAGGTTTTTTTCCCTTACTCTACTGTAACGTCTATTTGATATATGGGATGAAGTTTTTACAAAAAAAAAAAAAAAACCGTAAAATAATTTTTCACCAATTTACTTGAAATTTGAGAGGATTTGATCCCTCCTCATTACTCAATTGATTGACGTATTTATGTTATGTATTATAGGTGGTCCCAAATTTTGGGATTGGTTTTCTTTATGGTTAGCCACGTGTCTTGCGTTAGCTAATGGTCTATTCGACATTTTTAGGCACCTCCAACCTATGGTTAGCCAAATTTTTGGAATTTGGTCTTGTTTTCTTTGCCTTTTCGTGTCTTGAGGGGCTCAACTCGTTAAGTGCCACGTTTAAGCAATTATGCGTCTCCTTTTTAATTTGGATGATGTGTTGGTATATTTTAATATTTATCTTCTTTTTGGCAACCAATGGTGGAAAGAATTTTGCTTAGAAACTGGAAAACCTACACCTATTATTTTATTGACTTTGAAAAAATATATTTGATGCGAACAATAGTTTAAGGTTGGTGGACTATTGTTTAGAACAAAAGGGGGCAAACTAATAAAATAATTTAACTAATTAACAGACGAAATGTCTGAAGAGGAAGTGCTCTCAAAAACTATTATTTATTTTTTTAACTACTTTTTGTATTCATTATATTTTTCTCTCAGGTGGTGGATGGACAACATGCTTGGCTCGAAAGGTCCTGGTTCGAAGAAAAGAAAAAAAAACTAGCTTTACTTTATGCTTGAGGGTGATTGCTCGCTTTAGATGCTCAGGATTTGTATGTGCGTTAGGAATTTGGCTTAATCACTGTGAAAAAATTACGGAATATGTATCATAATTTTTGTCAACGGTCCAGTTTTNTAACCCACTTATGAAAATACAAGAAGAAACAAAGCAAAAAAAAATTAAAAAAAATCATATATACAGCAATGTTACGAAAACAAAAAACATTTTTGTTTTGTTTTAAGTGGGTTGAAATTCGTCGTATATATAATTTTTTTTTAAAAAAAAAATTTGCTTTGTTTTTTCTTGTATTCTCATAAGTGGGTTGAAATATATTTTTTAAATTTTTTTTTCATAATTGTTGTCAATTTTTGGAGGGGGATGGAGCAAATTTCCTCCAACCTGAATCGGAGGAAATTTGTGTCCATTTTTATTTAGCCTCCCTAATTTTTCGTTAAAGAAGGGATGGAAAATGTGACTATCGAAGAGACCCTGCTTGTCATTTGAACAAAACTTAATTAAGACTTTAATTATCAAAATTAAAAAATGGAATCTTATATATATGTGAGAGAGATAAAACAAAATGACTTTTGAGATAATTTTCGTAATCAATTTCTCTATATGCTTCCCTGAGTACGAATTTTTGAAGGAGAGGAGATTTTATTTACCGATGGACATGTTGAACCCGCGGTTTTTGAGCTCACGGTATTCTTGAGTCAAAGCACACGTCCGGCAGCAAAAGTGGACCAAAGAATCCCCGCATGGGCTTTCTGCCAACATATATTGCCTCCTCAGTTTGGTGCGGTAAATGCTTGAGTAGAAGCATGCACAGCCCGTGAAATAGTTTTTTTTTTTTGTAAATACTACATCACATAGAACCGAAACAGAGAATACAGGAGAAGGGAACCCTAGTGGCAAAGGACTAGACAGGGAGGGTCCTTGCCACTACAAATAGGGGAAGAGGGGAGGGGAGGAAAATAAGTGGGAATGCAGCCAGAGTGAACTCTAGCCGCGGCCCAATAAGCCACATAATGGGCGCAGAAGTTAGCACTTCTGTTAACTTTCCGGGCCTCCCAAGAAGAGGAGACCGGAATCAAAGAGATGGAATCAGCTATTAAATCAGCTATTTTCCAATCTTGAACAAAACAGGGATTTTGAAGAGCTAAAATTACAATGAGGGAATCCCCTTCCAAAATAAAATTACATAGATTTAAAGAAGCAGCTAGGGAGGAAGCCAATCTTGCTGCCAAGGCTTCACCATATAGAGGGTCGCACGGGGGGTTGATCTGGGAGATGGATTTAATGATTGCACCACTTGAATCCCTGCAAACGGCTGATTGAGCTGAGAAGAGGTCTCGGATAGCAGTATCAAAGTTTATCTTGAAGCAGCCATCTACCGGGGGGGACCATTTCTCAGGAACAGGGTGTAAACGGTTCCTCCAGGCAGCCAAATGATCAGAGGCTGTTTTTGAGATTTTGTTGACCAGGGAGTGGAGGTCTGGAAAAATACCATCATGCACAGCCTTGTTTCTGCTAAACCAAATAAGATCACACAGAACAGAAGCAAATATTTGGAAATAATGTGTATCTGGGAGGGGAATACCCAAGAGGGTAGCAGGAGAAAGAATCCCACGAATCCAATCTGAAACGGACAAGTGAGACCAGGCTAAAGAGTCTAAGGGCCAGGGAGAGGACCTCCAAGCAACTCTAGCAAAAATGCATCTAAAGAAGAGATGGGAAAGGGAATCCTCTTCTAAATTGCAGAGAGGGCAAA
>FXXK01000904.1:7477-78000 GCA_900184695.1 Betula pendula
AAAATACCCTAGAAACATTCTTTGTCTAATACGACAAACATTTATTTATTTAATTTTTTGTATATCGACAAACATTTATTACGTTGGTGTTTATATTGTCCAATTAACTACATATGAGTCTCACAAAATGAAAAGAAATAGAAATACGTGACACACACAATAGGGTACGAATGTTTTTTCTTTTATTTATTTTATTCTTTTTTTAAATTAAAAAATAAATCAATTATGTGTCTCTATATTCTGATTTTATGAAACCGATATACTACTTAACATGTTTAGAAAAGACGTATATACCACATTAGGAGTTATTGCTCACATAGTGATATTAAGACGAGTAATGTTAAAAGTTTTTCTTGTGTCTGTTTAAGAATGATGTGACTTTTAAAATTATCATTAGACTTGTAATTAATTATTATCAAATTTTGATCAAATTGTGATTTTAAAAGTCACTTCATTTTTTTAAGAATAAAAGGGACACAAAAGTAACTTCTAAAATTACTTTATTAAGACATATATTGATAATATTAACTCTTAAAATTCTGAAAATTAAATTGAAACAATTTATAATTTAAGAATAAAATTAAAACCCAATACATAATTCAAAAAACAAAAGTCATATTTGACCAATTCTAAATCTAACGTCCCGTGGAGAGAAATTACACGTTACAAAAACAATGGTCATTGGTACAAAAACAGGCAAGCCTTTTTAAAGAATTAAGATCCTCTCCGGTTCACTTGAACTTGTGAGTATTCAGTCCCTTATAAGTGAGAAGTATTTTTGTTAAAAAAATAGAAGTAAAAAGACATAAATACCTCTCATTTATAAAGGACTGAATACTTTCAAGTTCAAGTTAACCGAAGATGATCCAGTTCTCCTTTTAAAGGTCGTACTCATTTATTCCACCTATGTCCTGTAAACTATCTTCCATCCTTTATCCTCGTATTAATGTCTCTCAACGACAAACCTCGATCTCGCTTTCCCATTGGAAGTCCGAAGACTTCAACATGAATCTCTTACTTTCTCTCGTCTCTCAACCTTTTTTTTTTTGAGTTTATATTTTATTTTATTGGATTTAACGGTATATATAATGTAATATTATTTAATAATTTTAAATAACGAAATAATATATTCATTTTGTAGCAACAAATGATTAAATAAAAAAATCTAACTTGACATGCATTAGTATATTTATGGGTGACGCGTGGAAAGCATGTTGGGAGATCGATACACTACAAAAAGAAGGCAACAGAAGCATATGGATTAATTTACAACGTTTTTTTTTTTTTTTTATAAGCAAATACGGGAAAAAGGGAAAAGGGGATCAAGGTGGATCATGTCCACTCCTGTATTCTTACAGAGGAAAGAAAGGGGAGAGAGGTGGGAATGCTTCCATAGCAACTATGGGAAGCGGCCCATTTGGCAACAACATGTGCCCGGAGGTTTGAGCTCCTAGAAATCTTGGTCGCAGACCAAGAAGAAAAAGAAGAAAAAAGAAAAATTACATCAGCAATAATACCACTAGAGGACCAATTAGAACATAAACTAGGATTGTTCAGTGCTAAAATTGTAACTAAAGAGTCCCCTTCAAGTAAGATATTAGAGAAAGAGCAAAAAGTTTTAGCTGTTTCAACAGCAAGTAAAGCAGCTTGAGCTTCTCCAGCATTGATATCTAGAAGAGGAAGTTTTTTTGCAACAGCATAACAAATCTTCCCTTCATGATCTGAGATAACAGCAGCAGCAACCATAAAAGAATTTCTAACTGCAACATCAAAATTTAATTTAAAATACCCAACTGGAGGAGGAGACCACTTTTCTGGAGAGTCTTTGTCTGACCAAGCTTTACAGTGGATAGCAAAAGAAGCCTTAATCTGGATTAAAAGACTATTCAGATCCGGAATAATACCATTATGAACACTGTCATTTCGAGCACTCCAGATAGCATCAATAGCAATTACCATAGATAATTGAAATTTTTCCACTTCAAAAAGAGGAATTCCTAGTAAAGCATGTGGCTTAATAATGGCTTGTATCCAAGAATCAATTGGCAATACAGCAAAAATAGAAGAATCCAAAGGCCATCTTGAAGATCTCCAAATAGCTTTAGCAAGGATGCACTCAAGAAAGATATGTTGTATGGATTCTGGAGGCCCTTTGCAAATAGGGCAGACTCGATCTTCAGAACTGACTGCCGGACTATATCGAAATATATTTTCCCTGACTGGAAGGATATTCCAAGCTATTCTCCATAATAAATGCTTATGACGATGCTGTAATTTCAGACTCCAAAGACAGTTCCAATCACAAGAGGAAAGAGGTCCACTAGTAGAGGAAGATAAATTAGCAGCAATATCATATGCAGAATTAACTGTAAAAAGACCCGTGGAGGTAGGAGCCCAATACCAATCTTTTGAAGGACAATTTCTTGGAATGTGAATCTTAAGAATATTCATAGCATAATTTTGATCAAAAATCTGAAGAAGCCTGTCAGTCATCCAAGTTCTAGAGTCTGGGTCAATCAAACTAGATATAGTAATAGAATGATTAAAGCAATTAGAAACCCTTGGCAGAGGCTTAAAATCAGGTAAAGTAGGAATCCAAGAATTATCCCAAACATTTAAAGAAGAGGTCTTAGATATGGTCCTACAAGCTCCTTGGGCAACTATATTTAAATTTTCAAAATACCTTTCCAAATCCATGAAGCTGTTTGATTTGAAGAGACATCCAATAAATTTGAATTCCGGAGATATTTTGCACGAGTAGCTGTTACCAAATGTAATATTTCCTAGATAAGAGGATCATTCTATATCATATATTGAGTAAGATAGCTAGCGTGACAATTATAAATATCGTCTAATGAGGATTTGATATAGCCGTAATAGTGAAATTCCTGTCCACAAGGTCGAATTTGGGTTGAGCAGATCTTGTTGCCAAGGCCTATCAGCAGCTACTCAGTCATATGCATGCATTACGTTTTCAGCCTTTCTTATAGTGTTGAATCCTTTTTTTTGGTATCTCTCCTAACGCACGGAAATTTTTCGGTTATGTATATGCCTCATATCCAAATCTTGACAAAGACCTTTAGGAAATTTAAAATATGAATGACAATGAGACTATAATATTGGGAGATGGTAGAAATATAGCCACAAATATGGTGAATCATGTTATTATAGTCTGCGCGGCTCTTGTATGACGAACGAAGCTATTGACATATATACACAGGAGCCTACGGGAATGATTCTGATATAACAGATACACTGACTGTGAGGGAATTAATAACTGGACAGAAGAGGAAAGCAAGACAGCAATAATAAATATATATCGTATGAAAGATAGATCAAAGAGAGCATAGATAATCTTTGGGCATGTGTTGGAATTTAGGTGTGATATGGAGAATAGACTGGAATAGGAGAAGTAGAAAGAAGACAAAATGATATGTAGATCCGTTTTTTCAATTGTGGTAATTTTATTCTTGCTGAAAAAATATATGGTAAGTGATTGGATGAAATGTAACCTTTGTTGTCTGTATCTCTGGGACGTCTCGGTTCATTGAGAGTGATTTTCTTTTGAGACAACTGAAGATTAAACGTATGTCTGTCATCTCACACTTATTCTTAGCTTTAGAGAGTATATAAATAGATGAAATATGTTCCTTGCGGTCGTCTGCATTAGGGTCTCTAGAGGTGATAGAATGTTAGTCTGAACACGTGGACTGATTCCTGCTGATTACGCTTGGGTTATGTGTAGAATTTACACATTGTTTATAATTGTTCGCCTTTATGTTCTTCTAAGCTCAATAGTACGAACGGATAAAGTCTTTCTAGGATGCTAACCCGAGATTTGAAAAATAGAAATGGGTATAGTATGCACGTAGGTGATCTCTCAATTGCCCGTAGAACCCCTATGCTTGAAGTAAAAAATTGTCTCCATGTGTCGCAGAAATACCATCCAATAAAATAGAAAAAGGGCACCGTAGAGAGACATTGATGAATCAACTGAAATCCATGATTGCATGAGTTTATATAAACCACAGATAGCTTAAACAAAAAATCCGCTTCCAGAGAATCGCAATACGACCTATTACCCAGTTTTATCTCAATAGCCTGCTTAGCACACCTATCTAATGTTTATATAGCTCAGTTGTGCAATACACACACAAAAATATTACCATCTCTTATTCTTTAAAGGAATGAAATATGGAATTTCATGTTTGCCATTACATAGCGCCTTGACTATGCGTTATTGAAGTAGAGTCGTCCTTATTAAGAAAGCAGACCTTGATTTTAGGGAGATGTCCCTATTGAACCTTTATTAGGCTACCTACTTGTAAAGAACGGCTCAAGACGGAGGGTTGAGCATAAAATCTTAGAAATGATTTTATGATACTCGAGAAATTTGCTCTTAAGACGGTTTTGTTCGTGGAAAATAGGTGTTAATGTGAACTTTTCGGTGTTCTGAGAGAAGGTTATCCGACTTGGGAATTAAAGCCAGGATTTGAGTGGAATGAAATTAGAGAGGTATAATACCATATGAAAGGCAAAAGACCTCCCCTAGAGTGAAACGGATTGGGAAGCAGTGGGAGGTAAGAGACTAGACGAGTCTTTCTTAACCGGGGAAACCCGCGCAATTTAGAAGGTGTTTATAAGGGAAGACAAGATCCAGTCGGGGGCGACTACGTATGGTCGAGGATCGCCGTGGGAATGTGACATTTGTGGAAAATCTCTATGATGAGATAGAGCATATAAAATTTCTGATTCATCAGGACATGGGAGATACGAAATAACTAAAGGAGTTTGAGAGCTCATGACGAGTGAAAATCATTATGTATCTATATTATATGCGCGATCGCGGTGACGAGCTGTTCATTTCCTACAACGAGTACCAGGATTAGAAGATGTAAAACATGCCTCAAACCAATCAAGACCAAAACAATAATCGTCTCATGATATCATCTCTCACTTTGGTTTGATTATCACGATCAGGAACCAGAACATGTGCTATGTATGAACTGACGGTATCTTTGATATGTTACAGAAGAATCCGGTCAATCAAATTGCTATCTTTATTTTTTTATATTAGTGAGAGAAGCATGTATATATGTAAACAATATTGCTGTCTATAAATACCTTACAGTGAATGCACAACAGCTGTCACGGCTTTGATTAATTGTTGTTCCCCAATAATATTATAACTTCAATCTGTAAATAACGCTGTTCCTGGATTTGTCACTTGATATATTATTTCAGCATCCAAAATTGGCAGGAAAAAGCTTGTTGACTTTTTACTATATCACACTGATACGTTATTTACATTGAATACTGCCAAATTTTTTCCGGTTCCAATGTGTTGAGAGCATTATGTTTATGGATGGTTTCCTATTCTTAGCAAACAACATAATATGCAAGTCATCCATGACTAGCCGAGAGCTGTATGAAGGTAGCTATAAGCTATTTTTAGCAATTATCTCGCTGGATGTCATATAGAAATAATAGTGCACTGAGCAAAAAGCTTCAGAAACTTAAACTGGTAATTAGGAAGATATTCAGATGGTTACCATATGTTGGAGATGAATGAGAACTAATTATAAGGAATTTGTGGATGACAAGAGCCATTAGTTGCTGGAAGATAGTCGTAAGCATATGCTCTGGTAAAATATGAGATGTATCCAGTTGCTCTGAAGTATGCAAAGAGACAAGATCATTCTCCAGACGATTCCACTTTATAAAATAATATTGTCAATTAAATTGCGGTAAAAGTAATGACCATAGTCTCATTATATTACTCCAAGTAGTATATGCATTATTATTAAGGTTTGACCATTACATTAAATAACCAAAGTATTCACTATATACATTTGTATAAATCTAATATAATTGATTGACGAGAATTATAGCGTTATAGAGTGAATTGAATGCATATATAGATTGTCACTAACACCTCCCAACTTGTCAGCTTGAGTATAACTCTATTTTGAAATCACCCATCAACAGTAACCACAGGTCCATATACAAAAGTATTCATCCATATTTGTGAGATGCTATCCACCATAAGAAATACATTTTATCTATCTGATCTTCCATGTGTAGAAGAGTAGGCTCATTAATGCTTAAGGGAGTAAAAGCCTTATCGTGGATTTGGCATAAGATAGGCGTCCAAGAGAAAACCAAAGATCTGTGCGAAAGAACTATTGATTTTCATATCGTGAAGTCTGTGATTGGTATTGAAGTTGTTCAATCTGTTGGGTGTTGAATGGTTAGTGTTCCAAAGCCACTGCAATGCCTCCCTTGAACACCAACTGGGGGTACTTGGCACAAAAATGGAAATCCCATATTTCTAAGCTTGCTTTGAAGCCTATTAGCAGAAAGTTTAGTTTCACACAAAAAAACTAAGTCAGGTTTGTGAATTCTGACTAGTGAGTCGTAAAGCCCTAGCTGCCGTGCCACGACCCAAATACCACGGCAGAATTCCAGGCTAAGTAGCTTCATGGAAGGAACAGGGGCACATGAAAGACCGGCCACCTCAGCCACAGCAATGTCAGAATCAGAAAGAACCTCCTCAGGCTTGATGCACCAGAAATTGCAAAAAATTGTATAGAGAGCGTCTGATTTTTGACCATCTTGACCATATCAATATCATCAATCTCATCCACCAAAGACAAAGGAGACTAACCTTCGTTTTTTTAAAAGGCTTAGGAACAGGAGGAGGAGAGTTTCTAGAGTATGGTGAATTTCTGGCTTTGGGAAGCTTAGAAAGTTTTCTGGAAGGAGGAGATAAGAGTAGTGGACGGTTAACAGGGGAGGTAGAGGTAAGGTGATGTGGACTGAACGAAGGAAAGCTTGAGGAAAATGGGCTTTTCATTAAGAGAGAATCACTACTACCAGACGGTGGGGTGGTAATTGTGGTGAAGTTAGCCCAACAAGGAAAAGGCCCAAATGCAGGTGGAGGCGGGTTGAGGCCCATAGTGGTAGGGGATTTCTGAGGAAAAATTGGACCAGATATGTTTGAATTTAAGGCTACACAGAAATCAAGTTGGCGGCAAGGAATATCTGAGGGTAAGGTAAGGGATGAGTTAATGGTTTCTGCAGATTGGACTGAGGGTGGTTGGGGATAAGACAGCTTAATGCCAGCATTACCCGAGTTGGGAGGTGAGTGGACCAGGTTTGAGGAATAAGCACCACTCGGTATAGCCAGGACAGAGTTCGAAGAGGATGGACTCATGCTGCTTGGAATGGAGAAAGAACCTCCAATACAGAGAGTGGAAGGGGAAATGACAGAACAGATATAAGGAGTTGGAATTGGTGTTTTGGTAGCAGAGGTAGAACAGTGGGAAGGGTAAGGGGAAGTCTGGATAGCTTGGAATTCCACATTGTCCAAGGAAAAAGCACGAAGAGATGAGTTATAAGGGGGATCATTTGTGGGTGTAGGGAGCACAGGACACATAGGAGCAATATGGCCAAGTTTACCACACTTAAAACAAAATTCAGAAAGACGTTCATACCTAAATTTAACTTTGATAGGTGATTTCCCAGGACGTCCAAAATCAAAGCCTTGAATGAGAGGTTGCAGAAGATTGATTAAAACTTTGATCCTCAAGCATTGGGACATTTGCATACCACGAAATCCAGCATTATCAACTTCCTGAACAACACCCATCCAATTTCCAATACTTGAAGCATTTGCAGCCGTCATATGATCTAAAGGAAGCCCATATATCTGGACCCAGTAAGCTCCAAAACTAAAATCAAGTTCTTCCAGGGTAGCTTCTGGATCCCACTGTTTGAGGAAAATAGGGTGTCCACTGATGTTCCAAGGCGTTTGGGCTAAAACCTTCCCAACATCTTCAACAGAATCAAACTTAAAGAGGAAGAGATTGGGACCCATATCCCCAATTGATAAAGACTGGAGAAACCTCCACGCACGGCGTAAACATAACCCAACATGTGATTTGGGTATTATTTTGAGAGAGATGAGCTTCCCAATTAGTTTGAGATGAGGATTGTCAATAGGATCAGGAGAACAGGGACGAAGGATGGGGGGATTAATTTACAACGTTATTAGAGAGAACATTGGTTTAATGGATGAATACAAAGATGGTTGGCCTTGTGTAACTCAATTTAAAGTGGGATTTAATTAAAAAAGTTACTAGCAACCTTGTGGTGATTAGTTATATATGCAAGCGTGGCCCTTTACGAGGACGTTCTCATCAAGATCTGAGTGGAAGAAATTAATTGTAACACCCAAAAAGTTAGTCTCACATTTAAAATACACATATATTCTTAAGTGTTTGTAATGCGAACTCACTAGTAACAAAATAATAAAAATGATAAATCGACTATTTCGAGAGAAATTTGAGAAAGTCTTGACCTTCAAAACACAGTAAACTATATTCTAAACAATATTCAATCCATACTTTATTATTGATTATTTCTCCTTTAAATCTAAGACTGGACTCTAACTCTAATAAGGAAATTATCTTAATTAGACATATATCCCTTATTAGAGCAATAGTAGCAGCTTCCCTTAAACCCCATTCCCTTCCATAGTGTAAGGAAAACTGTTAAAAAAACATAAAAAAGTCTCTGCAGCAGCTTCCCTAAGTGTTCCCTAAACTATAGAAACACCAAGGGAACCACTTTTGGTTCCCTTCATCTAGGGAACAAAAAATGGTTCCCTTAGCATTATTTTAATATAAAAACTTTTTCTCTCCTCTCTCTCTTCTCTACCATTTGTTTAAAACAATATTTAAATAATTTCTCTTTCCTCTCTCTTTCTTCTAGCATTTAATTTAATTAGTATTTAATTCATATAGAGAAAGTTTAAGGGAAGCTGCTGTGGAGTGCATTTAAATAGGGAACTAAAAAATGGTTTTGTTCCCTACATTAAAGAAAAGTTTAAAGGAAGCTGCTGCTAATGCTCTTAGAAAATATTATACTCTTTATTAGAGTCTAACACAATACTGGACAATATCAAAAATAATAATGATCTATCAGTTTGACGCTAGGGTCGATCTCTAACACATGTATATCTAATAAGTTCAAGAATTCAATTTGGACTATATCCATTTGCTAATAGAGACGATTCCCCCATACCGTTTATTAGCCAGGACATGATACAATAGGATTAACAAGTTTGTCATATTTTCCATTGTAAAAGATCAATTATTGAGTATACCAAATATTCTAGGAGAGACGTTAACATTATTAATGAGCATAGGAGTCATTTAATCCGTGTAATTTACGAAGAGAAGACTTGGAAAAAGAAAGATAACCACATGGCACGTGCCGTGCTTTAATATTAAGTGCGCAAGACTTTCTGTGACAGCGAATAAAATTAATCTTAGTACTTAGAGAAAGAAAAAAAGATGAATTTTCTGAAATTTGGATCTATCCTGTTTATTTGAACCGGAGAGCAGGATTTTGGTGTGGAAAGACAAGATTTTTATTTTATTTTATAAGTCGAGGAAACAGACTTATATAAATACAAAAAAACGTAAATACATATAATATTTTATTGATAAAACCTAAAAAAAAAGTAATTAAATTGAGACAAAAATATTAATTTTGGAGAGAATAAATTTATAAAAATATAAATATAAAATAAAAAAATAACATTTTGGAGGACATTCCGGCCTCTCATCCCAAGACTGGGGTCCGCTTTTGTCGGAGAGTATTAGTACTTATAACACGAGAGCATTTTTGTCAAAAAATAATTAAAAATATAAAAATACCTCATTTTTATTAGAATTGGATACTCTCCCGTTCGACCCTAGTCCAACTTTTCGGACCACATGATAAAGAAGTTGGAAATGCTAATTAAGCTGTTTAAAGTCTTCACAGGATTTCCCTTTCCCCCTTTCCCCCTCATCCAATTAAAAGAAAAAGAAAAAAGAAAAAAAAAGAAAAAGTTCTTTACAGGACCATAGGTATTTAATTAAAGATGATATTTGAAGAGGGGAGAGAGTGATAGCTTGACCAACCACAACGACAAGCGCGAGTTGTATTTGAGTGTGAAACACACATAAATACATGACTTATCTCTCATCTCCCTAACCGTTCATATTATGAACAAGACTCTAACTAGCTTACCGTTCTAACTACTTTTTCATATGGCACAAAAATTCAATGCAAAAAAAAAAAAAAAAAAAGACAATAAAGACTAAATTCATAAGAGAACCATTAAACAGTAATCATACAAGTAAAAAAAAAAAAAATTGCAAATATATATATAATATACTATCTGAATATTAATGGGTAGTTAGAGTTACTTTTTTGACAAAAGTAAAAAGTTAAAAAAAAAGCAACAACAACAAAAAGAAGTGAAAGGACGACTAGCTAGTATACAAAAGTTATGCCCATTTGACAACCGACAAAAATCAAAAGACAAAAAGAAGTGATTAAAATTAATAATCTTTGTTCATTCATTTTGTTAGGTTTTTTTTTTTTTGGGCTAAAAGACAAAGTGGATGGTGTACAAAGAAATGGTCAAAGACATACAATTCATTCTTTACTTTTTGTGAAGCATTAGGAACTGAACTGAAAAAGAGGAACGCCAACCTACTCCTCTGTCTCATATATATGACTAGCTTTTGGCGATATTCCTTTTCTTTTTTTCTTTTTTTCTTTTTTCTAAAACTTTCAAATATTCTTGCTTCTCGATATATATATATCCTTTTTTTTTTTTTTCTAATTTCGATATATATATCCTGCATACATAAAGTTTCTCCTTTTCTTGGTAAGTTACTTATCAAAAAGATAAAAATAAAAATAACATGCAGCTTCGTTTTTGAGGTGATCACAAATCATATAAACACGGTCAAATGGCATAGAAATGCTAAGACATTTAAAAATATATACCCTCCTTGTACATATGTACGTGTGTGTGTGGATATTCAAAAAAAAAAAAGCAAAAAAGTGTGTTTACATCTATACATATTATCACTTTTATATACATCTATGCATATTTATACATGATGGTCTATTATTCTCTACTTATTATCGACCCCTTGTGAGGAATATTTGTACGATTCCTTAAAAGGAAAGGGAAGAGAGAAATCTGAAAAAGATTGTTTATCTACTGCTACATCTCTTGAGAGCGGAAATGAAAATCCTCTTCGCGGTTCTTTGTTTCTATTTCGAGATATGTTACATATCTATCATTCATCTTTTGCTCTTTTTTTTTTATAAATTTATTATTAAATTTGTAAAATTTACGTCGAGTCGCATAAATTTAATGATAAATTTACCTCATCTCTTGTATGAAAATGGACAAGATCAACGATGGCAAAAGATATATATATATAATAGCCAAATCACTAAACAAAGTGCTCTAAAATTGTAACATGTGACGTGAACCCATAATTTTTAAGCAAAAAATCAATTTTTTAACTCATAATTTTTTTTTGATAAGTCATAAACCAATCTCATCAAAAAGCATAAGGCGCCCCTAAGTACACAGAAAATATACACAAAGAACCACCTATTTAAGAAGAGCGAAACGAACAAGAAAATCACTGTAAGAAAGCGGCAAAGGAAACAAGACCACCGCAGTCCACAAATAAAGAGTACTAAAAAACGAGGAAATAATATCCTCCAACAGCCTCTTCCTATCCTCAAAGACCCTATCATTCATTTCCTTCCAAATACACCAGAAGATGCAAGAAGACACTATTTTTCACACCGCAACACTCATTGGCCTCCTAGAAGACCACCAGCAATTATACATATCAGTAACACTTTTAGGCATGACCCAAGATAGCCCAAAATGGCTGAAAAAAGTACCCCCGATGGCGGATGCCACCTCACACTGAAGAAAGAGATGGTACACAAACTCCTCATTACGCTTGCACATGCAACATCTGTCCATAACAATAATTTTTAAAATTGAACCGGTCAATTAATATAATTGAATCGGTCCTTTGGTTGTTTTTTTTTTCCACGTCTATCTCTCTCTCTCTCTCTCTCTCTCTCTTTTTCTTTCCTTCTTTTTCTCTCCACATCAATCTCTCTCTCTCTCCTCTCTCTTTTTTCTTCTTCACTTTTCTTTCCTTATTTTTCTCTCCACTTTTCTCTCTAAGTATATCTTCTTCTTCTTCTTCTTCTTTTTTCAATTCATATTATGAATTGTGTGGGTATATTTGTATTTTTGTTAGACTTTTGTGTTTTGTATTGTTAATCTGAATTAACAATACTCATACCCATGCCATTTGTTGCAATTTAATGATTGTTTAACTTTTGTGTTTTGTATTATTAATCTAGATTAACAATATTCATACTCACCAATCTGTTGCAGTTTAAGAAAAAGATAAAAATTTTGTGTTTTAGCTATCAATATATAGATATGAAACTAATGTTTTGTGCCTTTCATTAGAATAGCACAACTCTCGTCAAAAAATTGTGATTGAATGCCAACTATATTTTATTTGTAGGTCGTTTATTTTGAATTTTTGAATTTTTAGTGGACTAATAGAATATTATAGTATATTTTCGTTTGACTTTTGTATTTTATATTGTTAATCTGAATTAGCAATACTCATACTCTATGCCGTTTATTGCAATTAAACAAAAAAAATAATTTTTTTGGTATTTTTTAGCTATCAATATATAGATATGAAACTATTATTGTACTTTATTTATATGTTTGTTCTTTGATAAAAATTGTAACTTCAGAATTAAGGTAATAAATTATGTGGATATTTAGCAATACTAATACCTATTTGTTGCAGTTTAAGGAAAAAAAAAATTGTGTTTTTAGCTATCAATATAAAGATATTAAACTAATGTTTGGTGCATTTGATAAGAACTTAAGAATAGTACAACCTTCTCCAAAAAATTGTGATTGTAGGTTAACTGTATTTGTAAGTTGTTTATTTTTCTGTTTGAATTTTTAGTAGGCTAATAGAAGATTATAGTGTATTTTTGTTTGACTTTTGTGCTTTGTATTGTTAATCTGGATTAGCAATATTGATACTCTATACCATTTATTGCAGTTTAATGAATTTTTTTTTTTGTATTTTGTATTTTTTAGCTATCAATATATAGATATGAAACTATTGTTTTGTGCATTTGATAAGATCGCTTATGAATTTTTAAATTTTTAACATCTCTTTTAAGTAAAGAGATGCGAAAATTTTTTTAACATCGCTTTTTTAAAAGCGATGTTAAAAAATTTTCCACATCGCTTTTAAGTAAAGAGATGTGAAAAATTTTTAACATCTCTTTTCTTAAAAGGGATGTTAAACATTTTTAACATCGTTTTTATTAATATAAAAAAATTAAAAAAAAAAAAAAAACGATGTTAAAATTTTTTTAGTACGCAGACTTTATATCGCTTTAAAACGATGTTAAAAAATGGATGTTATCGTTTTAACATCCCTTTTGAGCCAAAAGCGATGTTAAAAAATGGATGTTAAAACCCGATTTTTTGTTGAGAATAACACAATCATTTCCAAAAAATTGTGATTGGGTATTAACTGTATTTGTAGATCGTTTATTTTTTCAATTTGAACTCTATTTATATGTTTTTTCTTTGAAAAATTGTAACTTCAAAATTAAAATAATAACCTCTCGCAGATTTTTAGTTGACTAATGGAAGACTATAGTGTGTTTATTTGATTGTTGTGCAAAAAAAGAAATATAAACTTTTTTGAAACTCCAAATAAATAATTAAGTATTGAACTTTGGTGATTGTTTGACTTTTGTGTTTTGTATTGTTAATCTGGATTAACAATATTTATAACCACCAATTTCTTGCAGTTTAAGGAAAAATATAAAATTATTGAGTTTTTAGCTATCAATATATAGATATAAAACTAATCTTTTGTGGCTTTGATAAGAAAAGCACAATTCTATCCAAAGAATTGTGATTAGATGTCAATTGTATTTTATTTGTAGGTCGTTTATTTTTTATTTTTGAATTTTTAGTGGGCTAATAGAATATTATAGTGTATTTCTTTTTTTTTCTTTTATATTTTGTATTGTTAATCTGGACTATCATACTCATACTCAATGCCATTTGTTGCAATTGAACAAAAAGATAATTTTTTTGGTATTTTTTAACTATTAATATATAGATGTGAAACTATTGTTATACTCTATTTATATGTTTGTTCATTGATAAATATTGTAACTTCATAATTAAGATAATAAATTGTATATATTTTTAGTAATATTGACAATACTCATGCTTGTTTGTTGCAGTTTAAGGAAAAATATAATTTTTTTTTTTTTATGTTTTTAGCTATATATATATATATATTAAAAATAATGTTTGGTGCCTTTGATAAGAAATTAAAAATAAAAATGGGAATAAAGATTTTAAAATGTTTTAATTTATATAGATTAAACTAAAATCAAGGTTTTTATATTTTAATTCATTTGAATGTTTTATGGAATTTTTTTTTTTATTCGTTTGTGTGATTTACTCGAATTTTTAGGCATCTTTTTATTGTTGTGAAAAAAAAAATGAACAAAAACTCTTTCGAAACACTAAAGTGATAATTATTTGATTGCGTTAAATGTTGAATGAAAGATTTTGTTTTATTTTGTATTCATATAAAAAAAATATTTTGTTTATTTTGTTCTGTATTTATTTTTAGAATGTTTAGAATTATATAAGTTTTATTTACATTGAAATATAATAAATATCACCTTAATAATATTACAGATTCCTAATGATTTTCTATTAATGTTTTGATAATAAGGATCTAGCTAGGTCTTCTTTTTGCTATTTTTTTTTCCTTTATGTTTATTTCATTTTAAACTATTATTATGGAACAAAGATTTTAATAAGTTTTAATTTATAGAGAATACCTTCGGTTAAGATGTGATGTAAAACCCATCTTTTACAGCATCTAATAAGAAGTTAACACGTTAATTAAAAACACAAAATACATCTTATGAACAAAAGAAAACTTATCGACAAAAACACCATTTGAAGAGACCTATCGGATCTACACTTATTATATTGATGTGCTTAGATGATGTGTCAACCTCTCATTGTAAGCGGTAAAAGTAAGGTTACAGCTAGGGCTGTAATCGAGTCGAGCGAGTCAAGCTTTAAGATTTTCAACTTGGCTCGTTTAAAAAAATATTTAAACGAGCCGAACTCGAGCTCAAGCCGGGCTTAGAAACCTCAGCTCAAGCTCAGCTCATTAGACAATACCCGAGCTCGAGCTCAAGCTCGCGAGTTCTCGAGCTCGATTTAAAGGCTTTGACGAGTCGAACTTGAGCTTGATAAGAAGGCTTTTCGTGCCTTAAATGGGTCAGCTATGCTCATTTAAGACTTATCGAGCCTTTAATTGGCAGCTCGGCTCATTTATTAAGTTATAACCTACTTATAACCTATGTTAATTAATTGATTTATTAACTTAATGGTATTAGTTTAGTATATGTTAATAATATACATTGTTCATTATAATACTAATCATTTAATTTGAGACTATATTAATAGCATTGCTAAGTATATAATGATAATGAATCAATAATATAAATTATAATGATTAAATCTAACAAAGTTTTATCTTATTCCTATTATTATTTGATCTAGTGTTTATATAATTATATGGCATAAATACAATGTTCGATAACTTAGATTGTATGATAATGATAAGTATATAATAATAATAAATCAATGATATAAATTATAATGACTAAACCTAACAAATTTTTATCATATTCCTATTATCATTTAATTTAGTGTTTATATAATTATATGGCATAAGTGATAAGTACAATGTTAGATAACTTAAATCATATGATAATGATAATAATAAGCCGGTCTATTCGAGCCTTAAACAAGTCAGGCTCATGAGCCTTAAACGAGCCGGTCTATTTGAGCCTTAACGAGCTAAGCTCGCGAGCCCCTATCGAACTTAGTCAGGCGAGTTGGGTATGTATCACTAACTAATCGAGCGGGCTTTTACAGTAACGAGCGGGTTTGTACTGTACCGAGCTCGAGCTCGGGTCGAGTTTAACCAAGCGGGTATCAAGCGCGCTCGCGAACAGGCGGGCTCATTTACAGCCCATCTTGATAGTAGGAGCTCTCTTAAATGAATTAAAACATAAGACCTTTAATTTTAGTTTAATCCAAATAAATTAGAGAGCCTCTACTAAAATAAAAAGGTCTTATGTTTTAATTTAATATTAGAAATTCCTGCTAATTTCTTACTATTTTTTTTTTCTTAACACTTCTTTTCATTTTAAACTACACATATAAGGATATTTTAATATGTTTTAATTTATATGAATTAAACTAAAATTAAGGTTCTTATATTAAGTTTTGAAATTAAATTAAAATATTTAAGAATCCCGCGCATAACGCAGATTATGAGCTAGTATATATAAAATATAAATAAAATAATATAAAAGAGAAAGAAAAGAGAGCGGAAGCAGAGAGAGATGTATGAGCTACATCTTGAATTAATGTTTATATGATCTGTTGTGAATTGTATTACAATACTCTCAATTTATAAAGAGACTATGATTGATGAACAAGTAAACCCCTAGACCAAATAGGTAGGAAATAAACTTATGAAGGAAATAGGATATGAGAAATATAAAATATTCTAACAAATTAGATAATATATTCTAATTATTCTAAGATATTCTAACAAGATGGAAGCACAACATTTCTCTTCTATTTCCCCTAAAACATGTTAAAATTATTTCATGAAAATTAAGTTTCCCTCCAATTTAAAAATATTTCAACTTTCCATCCGCTTGTATCTATCTCTTTGTGCTTTTATAAGAGATTGTATTTCTCTTATACTAGAATGGCTTTTGAGTAGACACACGTTATTGGTGTTACTCAATGCGTTGCTCTAGACACGCGCACTCACACGTACACTTCGCATTGACGCACTTAGCACTTAGCATCGTCGCACATTTACATGTGTATTTTTCTGATATGTTCAATGCAGTTTAATAACTATTTCTATTTTATTTTTTAAAATTTAGATTTTAACTGTTTTTAAAATTGCAGTTTCAACAGTCATATTTTAAACCGTCAATAACTGCTTATCCAACAGTCATAATTAAACTGTTGTAAATTGTTATTAATTGCTCTGTTGATTGAATAATATATGTGTTCTTTATAAAAAAAAATTTATGATTATTTTTTTTTCTTTTCTTCTTCTGTTCTGTTGTTACACAATTTCTTGTTTTAGAGTAGTGTTCAAAATTTGCAATCTGTACACTACATTCAGACAGTATTGTATTATAAGAACAGAATTGCTGTATTATCTTTTGCAAAACTAATTATACAAGTGAGAGTTAATATTTGTTTAAGAGACAGATTACATTTGCCTTATTGTCCATGAATTTCACTGACTTTGCATCCTTATTATTGAAATGATTAGCATGATTTTCACTATGTTCAACAGGTGCGAGGAGTAATATTGAAATTAACATGGCGATAATATTGTTGTTTGATTGAAGCATTCTTATTATTGAAATGACTAGCATGGTGATATTGTTGTTTGATTCAGGCAAAGGGAGTTTGGGAAAATATTAAGGAGGTATCTGGAGTTCTTGTTAGAGTAGTTGACAATAAGGTTTTTATTATATTGTTAATAAGAAGCTTGTTATCAATGTATTTTTATTAAATTATTTCTGTTTCAGCTGAAGTAAACTATTTTTGATTGCTAACGCTCCCAGCTATGTATTTCCTCCCTCGTTGTCGACATATTATTGTGGTTTAATTGCAAGAGTGAGCCAGCTTTTGATTGCATGTGCGTCCTTTTCGTAGCTTGCAATACAGTTCCTTGAAGTGGGGGTTTAAACATGTCTATCATTTGAATAAAGGCTCACGTTTGCTCGATTTCTAATAATTTTTTTACTTCTTTTAATGAAGTATTTTGCTCGCCCGTTCTACTAGTATTAATTAGATCCTTGCTGTTACTATTATTAAAGCGAAAATTGGGCCCATTGGGAGAGGGATAAGGATTCATTTGAAATAAATAATTTTTATTTTATTGTTATGATTTAAAGTTAGTACATTTAATAATATATATAATTTTATATTTTTTAAATCTTTTAATTAAAACACGTGTTAATATTGACTTCATAATTCCGGTTGATCAAAAATTTCTAACCAAACACATGAAAATGAGTAAAATGTGTTTTTTTTTTTAAACTGACTTATGTAGATCGAAATAAATGGATATTTAAAAAGAATAGACCTATTAGATAACATGTTGCATGTTGTAGGACATTCCATAATCCTACCAAAAAAAAAGGGTTAAAGTAAGAGAGAGAGACAGAAATAATTAAAAACATATGGCAAGGATTATGCTTTTTCTTTTTTCTTTTAATTGAATGGAAAAAAATGTTACAAGGGAGGCAAGGATTATGCCTTGGTTGGGTAGAGTTAGTACTATATTTTAATCCATGGATACTAGACCCATGGACAATTGTAGAGCTAATACTACATTGTAGAGAACATACAGACAATTGTAAATTAAAATAAGAGACATTCCATAAAGAGCTAAACGGTTGGACAATTGTATGATTAAAATATAGTGTTACTTTTTTTGCTTCCTCGTTTGAGTTTTCAATCAGTTTTTAAACTCCATTAAATTATTTGTGATTGCAAAGGAAATTACGACAACTTTTATTTACAAAGTTATTTATAAATTTACGTAACAATCTATATTAGTAAAATAATTAAGAAAAACTGATAAATCATATATTTTTTTATTATTCAAGAAATATGTAATATTATCACATTAATTTGTAAAGAGAATACTATTCAACATTTTCAAGTAGTATTTTCTTAGCATTTTTGTTCTTTTGGCACATTTACATTTACTTTTTTTTTTCTTCAAAAAAAGAAAAAAAAACAAAATTACAACGAGAATGTTATAAGAATGAATAATTTTAGAAGTTCCTCTTGTGTCCCTCTAAAATGAGGTGGCTTTTAATATCACAATTTGATTAAAATTCAATAGTGATCAATTATAAGCTCAATAGTAATTTTAAAAGCCTTATAATTCTTGGAGGGACACAAAAGAACTTTTAGCATTACTTTAAGAGAATACTACTTGAAATTTGAGAATATTGAATATCATTTCAATTTACAATAAAAGTTACAATAGCCCTCTATTAAAAAAAGAATAATACTTTTTGTACAATTTTTTTATTCAATTTCGTTCAACTTTATATATGTAGACAAAGATGAGCCCCACAAATACAAAATGAAATTTTTTTTTTAAAAAAAGGCCATATGTATAAAGTTGGACAAAAAAAATTGAACATAAATCTTTTCTTTTGGAAAAAAAATAATAAAAAAATACAATAAAAGTCCACGGTGTAGGCTAAAGACTAGAATAGCACGCCGAAAGCCAAATCAGCAAGCACAAGCGAAACATCCACAAGCAAACAAGGCAATGCCACATGCCCATCCCACACCAACACGTGGACTCCCACGCCCACGCCTCAGACTGCCACAGCCTCTCCCCCTTTTTCCAACTACATAAACGAGTTGCAGCATCCACCAACCAGTCAATTTCAATTACAATTACAATTCTATCTTCACCTACCATTTCCGCCACCTCCACACCTATTCTTCTCCCCCCCACACCTGATTTTCCACCCTCTGTAAAAAAAAAAAAATTATATATATATATAGATTCGAATAGAACATGGTGTTCTTCAAGTTATTAGCAAAACGACAAGGTGGTTGGGTCGCCGAGGAAATGACCGGTGTCAGCGAGCTGAGGCCTCTGCTTCACTTGTTACTGCCACTCTGCATTCATTGGGTCGCCGAGGAAATGACGGTTTCCGTTCTTGTTGACGTCATCACCTCCGCTCTCTGTCCCCAAGACTCAACGTGCACTGAAGCTATTTATATTAGCGGTCTTCAACAAACGGTAACATGTTCTTTCTCTGTTTTCGTATTTTCTTTGGTTTTGGAGAAATTTGACAGACAGAATGAGTCAACTTTCCAGAGACCAGGGATCGAATTTTTTTTATATACATATATAACGAAACGAGGTTGTTGAATGTTGAATTTGGCGTTTTCTTGTTGGTCTTTGACGTGTTTTAGTCGTTTTATAGAAACCGAGAAACAGAGAGTCAAAGGAGTTGAAAAAAAATCGTCGTTTAATTCTTTTCGTCGTGTTCTGTAACTCGAGAGTTGATCATGTTCTGCTCTTATAATTCTGGGTTCAATTTGTTGTTTTTATTTTTATTTTTTAGTTTATGCCCATAGAATGAAGATTTGTGAACTTTTCTCTGTAATTTTCCTGCGTTTTCTTAGATACCAAACACTCCCAGCAAATTAAATGGCCGTTTTGTTAGATACCAAATGCTCCCAGCAAATTAAATCGCCTAAAAAAAAAAAAAGGGGGTCCTTTTACAGTCATTTTCCTGGAAGTCATCATGATTGCTGCATTTTGTTTTCTCTGATATTTTAAGCAATGAAAAATCTTCAAATTTTTCAAAATTAGATTTGTAGGACAATAATACTGCCATACAGGTAAATATTGTAGCGTTTTTGTACGTGGAGATGGATGTGATGTTAATTTCTTCCTAAAAACTGTCAATGTCATTTTTTTTTTTTTAATTTATTCCAAGTCAGGGAAAGGGAGAAACAGGATGTCGATATCAACTTTTGCTTTTACTTTAAGAAGGTTATCAATGGTTAGATAATTAGTGTCTTGAATCAACGTAATGGATAATGTAAATATGATGAAAACGGCCCATAAAGTTAATATACACTTCCACTACTTTACCTTAGATTAGTAGTGGTGTCAAAGCTAGTGGCCCAGTGAAATGAGATACCTGAAAAGTAAGTTTACGTACGCTTTTTATACTCTATTTAAATTAGGAAAATGCTTGGTTTTCAAGATCAAGCATCTAACTTCATCCGACTCATAAGTTAAATTTTTTTTTTTTTTTTTTTCTTCGAGAAAAACACAAGCAAGTTGAATGAAATTAAATAAAAAAGTTGAAAGCATAGCACTATTTTTTAAATTATTTTTAAATTGATAATTTCTTTTCAAACTATTAAAAAATTGTTACTATTTTTATATATATATATAAAAAAAAAATCTGATAAATTTTTAATAAGACAAAAATATCTTTATAATTTTTTTAAAAATTCAATATATATAATTAAGCTATTTTACGTGATTAGCACATTCTGTACGTGGACATGGATGATTGGATACAGTCGAATATATTGGATAGAGTCAAACATAAGGTGATGGGTCGGATCCATTTAGCTCTTTTGACTCATGGGTTAATAACTAGGAGTGCAATACATGGAGCTTATTTGCTAAGTACTTTTCACTTTTTTTAAAAGAATAAAAATTAATACAACTTTAATATTTTATTAATTATTTTTAATAATTTATTTTTTAATTTTTTATATCACATTATTCACTTTTATTACTATTTAAATAAAAATTCATTAAAAAAAAAATTTTTTTACTTTTCGTATATAAAAAAATTTATAATATTCTTCTTACTTTATATCACATCATTCATTTTTATTATTATTCAAAAAATTATAAAAAAACAAAAAAAAGCATTTGACAAACACCCTGTCAACTTTAAGGAATCACGGACCAAGTTATTTATTATTATTATTATTATTTGAAATTCAAGGACCAAAGTTATGAAATATGAGGCAGAAAGTAATTCGTACATAAATGGATGTAACCAAGTTCTTTACCAATACACTAAAAAGTTAAGTGGCTAGGTCCCCCACATCGTCCTTTCCTCCTTCTCCTCTCTTATGCTAAATTCAATTTGCGTCTTATTTGTTATAATTTGCTTAGCTTAATGGCATCTAATTTAATCTTTAAGAAAAAGTACATATTTTCCTCAAACTAAGTCCTCATTATTCATATTTTTCTCAAATTATCATTTATAGAAATGTTTCTTCTAAACTATCAAAAAATGTCAATGTTCTCTTTAATGACAAAAATTTCATTTGTAAAATTAAAAAAAAAAAAATCTTAAAACTTTTAATTTTTATTTTTTTTAAATCTAAAAAAAATTTAAAAAAAAATCAAGAAATTTAATTTACAAAAAAAAAAACGAAAAAAAAAAAAACCAAAGGTGCCTTTTTATTTTTTTAATTTGTAAATTTTTAATTTTTTTATAGAAAATATGTCCCCCCTAAATTACCCACTCCTTGAATTTTTTTAATTATTATTATTTTTTTAATTTTGAAATTTCATTATTTTTTTTTTCAATTCTAGTTTTTTTTTTTTTTTCAAGTTCATAAGGATATTTTTGTTTATTAAAATTTGTTTAAACTCATTTTTTGTCGTTTTGCTGACATTTAGGAAGACATTGACATTTTTTGGTAGTTTAAAAAAACATTTATACAATGATTAGTTTGAGAGCACATTAACAATTCAATAGTACTTTGAAAGAGATATGTATACTTTTTCTTGAATCGTATATAGAGTTATTCCTTTTAAGGCAGATTTGGGCTTATGTTTAATGAATTTTATTGAATTTCTCAGTTTTTAAATTACTTAACAAAAAAATGTTAATACACCATGTGTTATTTTAGTCTTATCCATGGAGCACTGTTTCTTTGTGAAGATTGGGAAAATAAGAGAATTTCCTTATTGAATTTGTTTATAAATTGAGATGAAGTATACATATTTGTTTGCAGATTGTTGGAATTTTCAAGATGGTGATACTTCCACTTTTAGGTCAGCTTGCAGATGAGTATGGGCGTAAACCAATGCTCCTTCTTACTATATCTAGTTCCATATTCCCTTTTGGTACGTTTTCTTTCAACATTTTTCATTATATTATATATATAATATATATATATATATATATAATATATATATATATATATATATATATATTATATATAATATTATATATAATATATCAGTCCCTGATTTGGATTTGAACTGTGTATTTACTGTTTTAGTTTTCTTATGGTGGCTGTTACAGTTGGTTAGCAAGGTTATGATAGGCTTGACTTAATCTGTGCTCCTTTTGTTTCTGAAATTGCTTTATGCGGCCCTTTGAGAGGATCGAATCACTTGTTTGACCAATTTTCTACGTTATGTTTATATTGCTACATTGTTTTTGTTCAATTTAGGTATATTGTTGGAGAGTCCACCCCTTTTTCAGTTTTAGAATTACCCACTTTCTCTTTCTTTCGGATAAAAAGTAGTAATGATTCTCCCTTATAACCCATTTCCTTATTTAATTAAAAAAAAATCGTCTAAATTTGAGAATTATTGAACTGAAATCCCAAATATACTATCTATACTTTTTTCTTTTCGGATCAAAAGTGATAAGAATTCTCCCTTATAACCCATTTCCTTATTCAATTAAAAAAAAAAATAATCGTCTAAATTTGAGAATTATTTAACTGAAATCCCAAATATATGTCTATCTATATCTTGTGTGTCAATCGTTTCCTTATCTAAGTGTTCTTTTTGTTGAAATACAACTTTTTGTCTTCAAAATTTGGTCGAGTTAAAATTGTGTTCCTAAATTTTAAAATTTTCAACTTTATTTCTCGACAATTTGAAAGTTAATGATTGAAATTGTTGATTTGTCGAAAAGGGTGACCCCATGACATGACATGTCGTATTACTTTTTTTGAATTGAACATTTACATGGCACGATAAATAACCATGTGAAATTATATTTGAATTAATACTTTTCATTAAAAGGAAAAAAAAAAAATCTCTTGCTATTCTTGATTCCAACTCAAAACAATGCAAAAAAAAAAAAAAAAAAAAAAAAAAGCTTTGATTGAACAGTGGCACTCTCTCGCTCACTTGGGCTCTTTTGCTTTTGTTGATTCTGGGCGCGTGGAAAATGCGCTCTACCCGTTTGACGAAATGAACCGTTTCGAGACGTGTATATGGAATTGTATGATTAGAGGGTCAACCAATAATTGGTTGTTTAGAGAAGCAACTGATTTTTATTGTATATTGAAATATATGGAGTTGTATGATTAGAGGGACACGTTTGAATTCTTGGCGTAGCTCTGGAGTGGGTCATTTTTGGGCAGATTGGTCGGAGGAGGGAGTTGGAGTGGTGGGGTTTGGGGTGGAGAAGAGAGAGAGAAGTTTTTTCTTTTTCTTTCAATAAAAAGAAAATAATTAAATGCTAAATGTTTTTTTTTAAGAAAAAAAGTAAAAATAATGGCATAACGCCAATGGATTAGATTGTTGTCACTTAAATTGTTTCGGGATAAAGTTGAAATTCATGGAAGAAATTCAATCTTTGGCAATTCTAGATATCAAAAAGTGTATTTCAGGCTTTCTTTCTTAGTTTTTACGTTTTCTTTATTACAATTCATCTGGTGAAAGTTGCATATGATTTTGAAGACACAGGATGTCCCACTTTGTATGAACCATGTGCATCAAGAGGCACAAATGATTTATTGTTGCAACTTAGAATTCATTTTAAAGCATGCATTCGCTTCATGTTAAACACATTTGTTTTCTATCAGCCAAGATCATCATGTCAATCGGCATGCCTTTCGCTTCATGTTGATCACATTGGTTTTGCTGTGTTTATTGTTTCAGCTGTACTTACCTGGAATCAGTCTAAGGAATTTGTATATGCTTACTATGTGCTTCGTACAATATCAAATATTTTAAGTCAAGGGAGTATATTCTGTATTGCTGTTGCTTATGCGGTAAGAGTTACTATTCCTTAGTGATTAAAAATCAGGAAGAGCAAATATTAGGGGTCACATTTTCCCTTCCTCTGCCAGGCAGATGTTGTTGATGGCAGTAAGAGGGCTGCAGCTTTTAGTTGGATTACAGGTCTTTGTTCTGCTTCGCACGTCTTGGGAAATCTTCTTGCGCGTTTTCTTCCTGAAAAGTACATTTTTCCGGTATGTGGTGGTGTAATTTTAACATTATCCATAAGATCTTTATTCTGCCATCCTTTTTTCTCTTGTTGATCATTTTACCAATAAAGCTTTTTGTTTCAGGTTTCAATAGTGCTCTTGATTTTATGTCCAATTTACATGCAACTCTTTATGGTTGAGACAGTTCAATTGGCTCCACAGAGGGAGCAACAGAGGGAGCAAGATTCGGCTTGCTTGACTAAGACGATTAAGGTTTTCCGTAATCGCTACAAATCAATGAGAGATGCTGCAACAATAGTTATTAGCAGGTAGTTCTTTCTGTAACTGAGACAGCTTAAAATGTTCTCATCCTGTTTTACGTGCATTACCATTTCTGGAATCTATTAGGCAGTCTTTTTGTGCCAATCTCCTTTAAATGCAAAACATTATATTGGACATTCTCTTTGGCTATAAGAGCTTCATTTGTCTTTTACAGTCCGACACTAAGGGGGATTTCTCTTGTTTCTTTCTTCTATGAGTTGGGAATGTCTGGCATTACAGGTGTCTTAATGGTATGTGCCCTTTTAATTTATGATTTAATCTGAATAACCATATCATTTAGCGTAGATGTCAATGAAACAATTTATGATTTAATCTGAATAACCATATCATTTTTATTTATGATTTAATCTGAATAACCATATCATTATGTGGGAGACAAAGATGTCAATGAAACAATTTAGCGTACCTTGTTGGAGTAGGATTTGTTCAAGGGAGTTACTCCAGTGATAGATAGTAATCCTAATGCTACAAATATACAGACAAAGATGTTCACAGTCGAAGAACATATTCCAAACATTTGAGATTAAGTAGAATATGGAAGGGTGGAAGGAATAGAAGGTTAAATTAGGAGAGACTTAGAGATGAAGAAGCCCTAGACCATAGAGAAGTCAGGGAGTTTGAATTAGAGCAGTCATGACTTGGTTGGGTAGCAGTTGTGAATCTTGTGATAGGCGACCGTATCAAGCACACATGTCCTGAACCCACCAAATCAATTTAGCACTTTGGCGGAGGAACTCGCTCAAAAAAAACGATGTGAGAACTGTGACAGCTGCAGAGTTTTGAGGGAATATCAAGCCAAAGGCCTTCCTCAATCTTTACTATAGCACAAGACAATGTTTAATCAATTTATCTGCTCATAAGATAACTGTGGCAACCAATCCATTTAATTGAATCATGATAATTTTTGAAACAATGTTTACCTTCTTCTTCTGTTTTTTTTTTTTTAATAATTCAATGACTTAATGTTGATGCGATTATCTGTGCAGTACTATCTGAAGGCTGTTTTTGTTTTTGACAAAAATCAATTTTCAGAAATTCTGATGATTGTCGGAATAGGTTCAATTTTTTCTCAGGTAAAGTCTATTATGGAGCTTATGTTTTCCTGTTTACTTAAGTAGTTCAATATACCTTGATAATGAAGTTTGTGATTTTACTAAAAACTGGAGATTGTGACTTATCCCCATGTTTCGATCATTCCTTTTCCTATCAGTCAAGGCAGCATATCAAATATCTTAATGTATATTTTTTATTTAATTATTTTCTGCCAAATTTTTTCTCTAAATCCTCTGCTTGATTAATCGGAAGTTATCAAAGAAGAAATATTACCGTTGATGATATAAGCATTAAATTGATAATTTGTATTCTTGAGCAAAGATTTACCTCTGCGGAAAAGATGATTCATTTGAATCAACATGAGAGTCCAACTACATCGACATTGTAATATTTTGCATCATTGAATGGATCCATTTGAAAACAATTAGATGATGACAAAATTATCAAAGATTGGGATTCCAAGGCTTGGTTGTTTTAGTAATGAAAATATTCTTTGGGCTATTTATTTTTTCTGATAGATAAATGAGGAGAAATGAAGATAAAGTTTATCTTATTAACTCCTGTCTAATTACTCATTTCTTAATTGTCGATAATTCTTTCAAAGTCCTCCAAAGTCATTGAATTTGAGAGTCTGCACACACCATCAGCATACATCAAAATATTTTTTTCCTTCAAAATTTCCTTAGTTTACATTGTAATTATATCATGTTCGTGTTTAGCATGGGTACATTCCTTGATGATTTTTTCCAACTCCTTTGGGAATTTCTCATCCTATAATATATTTGGTTTTGCGGTTTGTTTACAGATGTTGGTGCTTCCACTAATCAACCCATTGGTTGGAGAGAAAGTGATATTGTGTTTAGCTTTACTTGCATCAATAGCTTATGTAAGTCACCTTAATTTTTTCATCCCCACTAACCAAACCACCCCACATCCCCACCAACAAAAAAAAAAAAACAGAAAAAGGAAAATGAAACACACTAATGCTGGTTTTTACTGTGCAGGCATTATTCGATGGCCTTGCTTGGGCTGCATGGGTATGTACATACTTGATGAATGTGTTATATATTTGTATCCTGAAGGCATAATTTCGATGACATAGAAAACAATCAAGTATGTTTGCACGCAAGATTCTAGCCATAATGATTTCAGGACGTGTCAATATGTTTCTGCTTTCTTGCATGATTTATGGCTTATTGATACATTCATAGTTGGTGCTGAATGTATTAAATTTTGGAAAATAAATATTTTAGTATAGCTTCTGTGCTGTAAATGTTCATTTGCATGCAGCGAAATTGATTATTATTATTTTTTTTAAGAAAGATCTAGCAGTCAGAGAAAGCATTAGTGATATTCATCGCCATTCTTTCTTTTTCTTCTCTCTCTTTTTCTTTTTGTTTTCCTTTTAAGATTCCATTCCTCCTTTTGGATTTTTAGTATCAGTCATGTGTTCATTATAGCTTGGTAAAAGCAAAAACTAAAAGTTCTTAGTTCTGTTCATCTTCAAGTATGGATTAATAATGCGACATTGCTACCCTGCAGGTACCATTCATGAGTGCCTCATTTAAAGTTGTAGTTGTCCTTGTAAGACCTTCTGTAAGTATTAGAAGTCTCTTTTTTTTTTTTTTTTTTTTTTTCTTCTTATAAAGTATCTAAAAAATATTCAGTGGGATTGTTCACTTCACAATTCAATTCTAATGGTCTTTCCATTTTGCTCTCAAATTCTTGATATGCAGACTTATGCTATCATTTCAAAAGCATCAAGCTCAAACGATCAGGTATGGAAAAATACATATGATCCATTACCTTACACTCCATAGTTATGGATAATTTTTCCTGATTAATATGGATTTCACCAAAAAGCCTGTCCTATGCTTTCTGCTGAAAGAGGAAAAATTTGGTTTCCATGTCTCCATAAATTGAGATAGCCAGCTAAATTTGAGTGTTGTTTTATAAGAAAAAATAACGTTATCGTCTCATAATTGACATAATTAATCTAGAACTTGAGTTTTACACTTCTTCAAATTAAAATTTGAACTGAATTGCAAAAACAATTGAGGCGATTCGCTTTGTAGTTAGTCAGTGCAAATCAATTTAAGCTTAAGCTCTTGATGAGTTTTGAGTCTATTGAGGTGGGCTTAGTTTAGACCAATTTTTCTACTGCATTCACTTGAGAATTGGATGAAAAAACTCCATGGGAAGGTCATGTAAAACAAAAGTAGAAATAGAGTTATAGAGTTCTCTGATATCAAAACAAATTCTTCTGTGTAGAGTTATTCGCTAAAATAAAATCAATAAAACATTTTAAAAATATTTAACCTTTTGTATAAGTAGTTACACGATTGATGTGTATCTTCCCTCTGTTGTTTTTACAGGGGAAAGCACAGGGATTTATTGCTGGTGTGGAATCAATAGCAAGTTTTTTATCACCACTTGTAATGAGTCCATTAACTTGTGAGTGAACCAAGTCATTTTGTTAAGTGAATGCTACAAAACTATTTCCTCTGTATTTCTAACTAGTTAAATTTTCTTCTCAGCATGGTTTCTATCTTCTAGTGCTCCATTCAACTGCAAAGGTTTCAGCATAATTTGTGCATCCGTATCAATGGTGAGCATTTACTCTCTCTCTCTCTCTCTCTCTAAACTAACTCTCTATCTCTCTCTAAACTAACTCTACATTTTCATTTCCTCAGGTTATTGCTCTATGTTATGCTTGCTTCCTAAAACCTGATATACCCTCAAGTCATGACTCTGAGGATGATGTTGAAGCACCACTTCTCTTAAGTGATGGATAGATAGTTATAACTTGATTGTACGTCCCATATATGTAAAATTGATTTTCTTGGCGGATGATGTAAATATGTGGTGTCCCTTGAGTAATGTTGTAATTATGTTAGTGCAAATGAAATTTGAGTATGCATTTTTTCCTTTAGAAAGCTGTCTCTTCTCTACAAAATATCCTTTCACTTTGCATCCTCGCCTTATTTTATTAATAATAATAATAATAATAATAATAATAATAATAATAATGTGAATGATGATTAAGGCTTGACCTGCCTTTCCACTCTCTCGAGTCATTTTTCTTTACTTTTCTGAAAGAACAAGATTAATCTTTCTTTCTCCATAAAAATGGGATAGAAGTTGAGAACTTGAGGTTGTATACGTTTATTGAAAAAAAAAAAGAAAAAAGAAAAAAGAAAAAAAAAAGGAAAAGAAAAAGAAGAAGAAGAAGAAGAAGAGATCAAGATTGATTAACTCAGCATATTTGTTGATTTTGATTTTGGTAAATTAAGTAGGCAATCACAAAATTTGGTAAATTTTGAAAAATAAATGTTCGAGCAATTTTTTGGGAGCAAAATTCAAAATTTATTGATAACTTGGATCAAATTAAAAGGGTAAATCTGCATTTTACTCTTACATTACAATAATTCGATTTTTTTTTCTTTTTCTTTTTACTTTTCATACTCATGTAGGTTGAACTTTTTAATTTTGTGATCGCTTTATTTATTTTTATTTTTTTGGCCTTTTTGGCAAGACTAAAGGCATGTTTGGTAATAGACTCTAATTTTACTGTTTGATGATTTTACTGTAGTTAAAGTGATTGTTGAGTTTTGATATGATATAAAATGAAGAGAATGTTATAAATTTTTTGTATGAAAAAGTGAAATTTTTGTTTTTTAGTGAGTATTCTATTTGAATGGTAATAAAAAATTATTTGATATGAAATAAAAAATAAAAAAATTGTTAAAAAGTAGTTGATATGATATAAAAAGTGAAAATACTTTTTTTGAAAATTGGAGTAGAATCGAAATTAGAGTTAGAGTTGATTGCCAAAGAAGGCCTATGTAACTCTTCTATCTCTTTGGTCTGAGATCCACGTGGAGACCAGTTCGGATCACGATCCCTAATAAACTTAAAAAGAAAAAATAGATTTTTAAGGAGAACTATAAAAAAGAAGTAAAAGCCAAAGCGGAGAGATAAATAAGAGATAAAAGGCACAAGGCATAAAAGCCGAGAGAACTTAGTTTGCCATCAAACCATAAGCAGCAGCAATGGAAATTCTCTCTTCCTCAGCCACAATCACAAAACCCCATTTACTTCCAAGCAAAGCTTACAAAGCCCAACCCCAAAATCCCACTGTAAACTTCAAATTCTCCAATCCACCAAACAAAAGGAACCGCCTTTATCTCTCTTCTTCTAATTCTTCTTCCATTTCTTTTGTATGTTTCTCTACTACATCAACAACAAATACATTAACTTCCAGTTCCCTTTCTTTGTCTTCCACTCCATGTGACAACCACCATTGGCTGGTGGCCATGGAGGCTCCTCCACAAGGCGTCAATTCCAAACCAGAAGTTATTGACTACTACGTCAAGACCTTAGAAAGAGTTTTGGGCAGGTGGGTATGTTTCATTTCTTGTCACATTACAGTGTTTGTTTTTGGTCTGAGTTCTGCTTTGGTTGTGGTTTTGAACAGTGAGAAAGACGCTCAGATGTGTATATATGATGCTTCTTGGGATACCCAGTTCGGCTTTTGCTGTGACATTGATGAAGAAACTTCCCGCGAGCTCGCCGGTAAGTTTCTAGTCTTTTTCACTTTCTTTGATTCGATTCTAGTTTGCAGTAGACGGAATAATCTGATTGTGCTTCAATTCTGTACCATATTGGTGCTTTAGATTTTGTGTTTGGTGAGAAAATGAAATTATTAGAGGTGTTATTATTACTATTAATGTTCAATGAGTATCTTGTAGGTTTACCGGGGGTTTTATCAGTTAGGCCTGACCCAGATTATAGTTCTGTTAAAAAGACATATAGTTCTTCAAGCATTCAATCAAGTAATCTATCAAGCTCACAAATTGGAAGTACTGTGTTGTTTCCTGTGGGGAATACCAAACACTGGCTTGTTCGAATGGCCATGCCGGGGGTTGGAGTTGTTACAAAGGCTCAAATGGTCGATTATTATGTGCAAACCCTGACCAAGGTTTTGGGGAAGTAAGTAAGCAATGCTTGAGCTTTTTTTTTTTACCTGTTCTTTTTGATTATGCCATTGCCAACAGAGCATTACTTCCTGTAATCACTCTGTTCTCTTCACCCTGAAATTGGAATAATAATTTTTGTAGTGAGAAGGATGCACAAATGTGTATATATCATGTTTCTTGGCAGTCAAATTTTGGGTTATGTTGTGAACTTGACGATGAATGTGCACGGGAACTAGCTGGTTTGTATTTGTGTTTACTCTCTCTCTCTGCTACATTTGTGGTATTGATGTATTTTGTAGGTAGAGGATGAATGCTTCCGTATGGTGCAGGTGTACCTGGTGTTTTATCTGTTCAGCCAGACAAGAATTTTGAGTCAGAGAATAAGGATTATGGAGGTTTTTCCCTTTGTTTTATTTAAATACAACCTTTTTCATATAATATTATTTGCAATTCTAACCTTAGAGCAGATATACTATCATCCATGTCTTTGCCAGCTTAAAACTTTACTTCTCTCTTTGAGCATGATTGTATATATTGAAATCTTGACCTCAAAGGTATATTAAATATGAACTAATTAATTTCAAGTACTCTTTTTTTCTTTTTTGGTATTCTGAACATTGCTGCTTGAAGGCCTGTGTGTCAAAGAAAGTAAATAACAGTAGCACTATGCAAATGAGTGTAAAGGAAAGGATGCAATACGAGAATTAGTGAGCATGTTACAATACCATAATAATTAGCAAAAAATTTGTTTTAATTCTTAACTCAATTGCTCTGAAAATGCTGGGGCCAGGAGTGGTTAGTCCAACTTAGTCAATGATGATGCATGTGACACTGTTGAACAAAACATAACCCTTCAATGGTTAAATGCAAAGCATATTTTACCACTAGTTGAAGATCAATATATTCAGGGAGAGGGAGTGAATGACACCCCCTCCCCCCTCCAGAAAAAAAAAAAAAAAAAAAAAAAAAAAAAAAAAAAAAAAAAAAAAAAGAAAGAAAAATAATCCCCCCATATTCCATGGGCAATGGAGAGCCTGCTTTATATACACTTGCAATGATATGAAACTTAAATGATATTAATGTCACTCTATTAATGTACGTTAACATAGGGATGGTTGTAGATAAGATAGGCATAACAAAGTAGAGTATTCAACGATATCTAAAATAAAAGTCAGATGTAATTGTAATCAAAGTTGAAGAATTGTTAGTGGCTTGTTATATGATACTGATCTTTATGGGTGGAAAGTGAGTGATGGTGGTCGTTTAAATGATATTACAACATGAGGCTCTAAACAGCCCTATTTGATATCCTATTATTATCCATAATATGATTAAGAAATTTTGCAGTATAATCTGTCAAGGATAAATTTTTTGTTTCTAAAAGTTTTTTTAAATTTCTGGCAGTAAATTCAAAAGAAATCATACAGTTCCTGACCAGCTGTAATTTCTCTTACCAATGAGCTGAAGAGAATAAGCACATTAGTTTCCATAGCGCCTTCGTGGTTCTATCACACGACCATTGTCAGTGGATTTTCTTAGCGTACAACTCTGGTATCTGAGATAGATTTATTGAGTTTTATTGAGTCCTAAAGTATTTAACTTCCATTGTAACTGAGAGGCCTATTTCTTATGTTATGTGTGGGGGTTGGGGATGTACCTTTCTTAACAGCGAGATTCAGAACAGATCATGCATCCCTGCAACAATCTGGGGCTAAGTGATTCCATAACCCACTTGTCTAACTTCCAAAAGATCAAAAAGCCCAACACTCTTCAATTGATGTCACTATTAGAGATATCTTGCCATTCTTCCCTATTCTCCGAATTTCTTCCACACTTAAATTCTAAAATTTCAGTTCTTGCATTAGGAGGCTAAGGATAGAGTAAAATGTTTGGGATCACCATCAAATCAACACTTACAGCCCATAGTCAAGCTGACTTACTATCCTCACGGTGTACTCATAAGGTACACAACGAGTGCTTGCACTGAACGCTTGCAGGTTGTTGGAGGCCATTCAATAAGATACTATCCTTGTCTATAGGTTAATCCCACCATATCCTATTCTCATAATCTTACAGAAACAATTTATTCAATTTTGCAGTTTAGGATATTAATGACAATGTGTCACATTCTGTAAAAAGGAGGTCAGAGGGTTGGTTGAGCATTTGACAGAACATAAATGCTTGTTAAACAACCTTCTTAACTGTTAGATTCGATTCTGAATTCTTCCACAAAAGAGAGACTTAATTGATGCAATGTTTACCAGGTGCTAGAGTCTCATTGATTAATGTTTCTATCGTGGTTTTGTTAGTCAGCTTAAGCATGGTATGTTCATTATGGAGAGAAGATCTCCTATTGTGAAGTGGAAGAGGACATTACTCTTTACTATTTTCCCAGTAGAAAATTTGGAATTGGTGATTTAATAACTAGATTTGATATAACTATTATTTGCTTTACTTATAAACTATTGTAATTATTATTCTTGGTTTTCTTTATAGAATCCAATTCTCATTGATTTCCATGTTATTCAGATTTTTATCAAAAGTTTACACTTCAACAATCTTTTCCTTTGTGGAGTAAACAAGGTGTGTTTTCCAGGTAATAATCTACAGAACTCTACAGATCTGCCGGAGTCTTCAGAAGCAACTCAAACCATCCCAATAAAAACAAAGAAACTGTTTGTTACTGGTATGTTGCAACTTGGACATTGACATGTAGATTCCTTGCTTGTAAATGTGATATTTTAGCAGTGCACTTTATGGGAATTATTCAAGACACAAAAACAATCTTTTGGTAATTTATGGACATCTTCTTGAATAATGCTTTGTTAAATTTTGCTTTTCAGAGTTTTACCTAATTAAAACTTGTTTTTATCTTGTCTCCCAAAACACCATCAAGCACACTATGGTTTCTTGTTATGGGAGCATATAATTTTCCTTCATCATAATTTCCATTCATCAGCTTTTCTTGTGTGCCTAAAACTTCAGTTCTGCCTCTTTTCATATTCGCTAATGACAGTTCTTGGTAATCTCCATCTATAAACAGGCTTGTCATTTTATACATCTGAGAAAACTTTACGTGCTGCATTTGAAGGCTTTGGTGAGCTTGTTGAAGGTATTTTTTCATTTTCATTCTCATAAAATGAGATGTTTCAGTTCCTTAGCAAGGTATGCTCACACATATGGACTGCTTTCTCAACAGTTAAAATTATAATGGACAAAATTTCTAAAAGGTCCAAAGGTTATGCGTTTATAGAGTACACTACGGAGGAGGCTGCTAGTGCAGCACTCAAAGAGATGAACGGCAAGGTCAGTTTGCACGCATCCCACCCTTCTCTCTCTCTCTTCCCCCTCCAAAAAAAGAAAAAAAAAACCGTTTCTTTCAAGAAAGGCTGACCCCTACCCTTTGTTATTGGTGGTTGCAGATCATTAATGGGTGGATGATAGTGGTTGATGTTGCCAAAAGTAATCCGCCAAGATACAGCAGGGGCGTGCCTAGATAGGAATTATGATGTGTGTGTGAGAGAGAGAATATCTTGCCAAATGAGACTAGTTATTNACATAATGCATCAAGCAATTTTTTGTCTTATTTTTGTGTAAATTCAAGCAAGCTCAGCTAGTTTATCAGAAGAGAAATGCTATTTTTTTATCTCCCATCCATCTCTCTCTCTCTCTCTCTCTCTCTATATATATATATATTTTAAATTTACCATTGAATTTGTAGGACCTACATCCAATGGTTGGTTTGAAAAAAAGATGAATGAGAGATGGATAGAAGAGGGAAAGATAACATCTCTCTTATTAAAATGGAAACGATTTTAGTATAAAGCGCATTGAGGAGAAAAACCGAGGTTTGAGACATTTGGATTGCCACTAGGACTTTCATCAATTAATGGTCCTGCTAAATTACTCTTTGATCTAGGTTTGTGTTTTTTTTTTTGCAAGTGATCTAGGTTTGTTTAAAGTGCAACTTTTCTAGTGTTTCATTTAATCATTTCTGATCATTTGATCCTAGCTGGAAAGAAAGTGACATCATTGTTAACTTGTGATACAATTTTTTTTTTTAAAAAAATTATATTGATATTTTGTGATAAAAGTTTTAGGCTACCAAGTGAAAGTGCTTTGGTGTCCCTGATCAAAAGGTGATCGTAAATGAAAATCGCTTGACATTGAAATATATTCTGTTGCTGTTTGCTGAATTGCTAGAGAAAAATCATTCAAAACGTATAGGAAAAAAAACAAAACAAGGAGACAAAAGCACTGGAAAAATAATCTATTATGATAAATTGTTAGGCTGTGAGGGAACTTAAACCTCTTACAAACACAAAATTTAATATAAGCAAGAACTTGAATAATGAATAGCAACTGGACTCTAATTCCTAATAATAACAAAACTACAATTACTAAATGGCTATGGACTCTACTACCTTAAAGATAGATATGGAGTATATAGCAACACTCCTTATTGAAATAAACACAACTACTAGAGTCTAGACAATAACAAGATAAATCCTAACAGACAATTATTAAAATAAAACAATAAATTACTGATTGCACTCTTTTAGAAGTCTTCTTTCAAAGATTTTCTATCCACTTTGCCACGACTACAAGGAAAAACTGCCAATTACCCACCCATTGAAGAAGGCAAGAAGCCCACCTCATTGTCTCCAAAGCTTGAGTATAAAACTTCATATTGCCTTTTTTTTTTTTTTTTTTTTTTTTTTTTTTTCTAAAAAAACAATTAAATTTGATTTTTAATTATCTTTTAATATTTTTTTATTATAAATGACACATGTTACATTATGATTGATTTAGGACACACAATAATGATTATATCAACTTTTCTAAATTTGTTTGTCTGTTTTTGTTTTTTAACTTTAAAGACTAATTTATCACTTTTTCAAAACCTCAGTAACTATTTGTCAAAATCTCAAACATTATATATCAAATATGCATACCAAAGAGAAACACTCATGGTTTTTTTTTTTTTTTTTTTTTCTGAGAAAAACACTCGTGGAGTTAATGAGTCCTATCCCAATGCCTCAATTGGTTTTGGAAATTATATTGAGAATAAAATGAACAAAAATAAACAATAGAACCCAATTAGAAGTCAATTTCATAGCAGACAAAGAAAAGAAAAAAATGTTAATAATTAATATAAAATTATTATATGCCATATCATGAAAGGTGTTTTTATGGAAGAGATTCTATATTTTGGTTCATCAAAATTTATTTTTACACTTTCATCTAAATATTGCTGTATGTAATCTAAATCTAAAGCATTGATTCTCATTTTCTAACATCCATTCACTTGGTAATTAAATATCGACCAAACAATGAATTTTGGATTTGCCTCGCATCAAATCCCACATGTATTTTGAGAATTCCACGATTTGTATCTTCAAATAGGATTTTTCATCTAAAGGTGATTGATTTGTTTTGCAATTTAATTCCCTTTTTGGATAATAAATTTCGGACAGCGAGAGTTTATGTTCTCCGTCAACTCCGTGATGAAGCCACGCTTCCGCGATCTGCTGGCTGACTTAACCACAAACTCCGACCGTCCGGTCACTTGTGTAATAGCCGATGGGATTATGTCTTCCGCCATTGATGTTGCTAAGGAATTGGGCGTTCGCGTAATGACCTTTTGGCCCTTCAGTCCTTGCTGCTTGTTGTCCTTTTTATGCCTTCCCAAGCTCATTGAGGATGGGCAGCTTCCGGTTGGAGGTGAGGGTAAGTTTGTAACTCTCACAGACTTCAATTTTCTTCATAAATTTCAGATATATATTCGAAATTTTGGATAATATATATGCCCGTAAATTTCGGATAATAAATTGTTTTTTTTTTTTTTTCAAAATTAATTATATTTTAGATCAGGTTAAAATTGATTTGTTTTGTGATCTAATAATGTGTTTCGCGCTGCAACCCTAACCCTAATTTTCCTGTTCTTCTCCCCAATCTCTTCCGAATTTCTCAGGCAGCGAAGATGGTGTTGGCGGAGCTTGGGGGAAGCATATCGCGTGCTCTCCAGCAGATGAACAATGCGACCGTAATTGACCAAAAGGTCCTCAGCGAGTGCCTCAACGAGATCACGAGGGCTCTTCTTCAGTCCGATGTGCAATTCAAACTCGTTTGCGACATGCAGACAAACATCAAGAACATCGTCAACTTCGACGAACTCGCCGCCGGCCACAACAAGCGCAAGATTATCGAGCAAGTACGTATTTTTGTTATGGGCTTAATAACATAGTTGATATATTTTATTAGTAGGTGTTTAGTTGTTGTCATCCATTATGTCATTTACTTGTCTATGTTACCGGGGACGGAGCTAGAAATTAGGGGGGCCAAACTGCATAAAAAATAATTTTAAGGGGTGTGCAATGGATGCGTTTGAGACTGTAATTTCGTAGGCAAAAAGTGTGACTTTAGATCAAATCGCGAAAAGCGTTTCTAAAACATAAAAAATCTGGTTTTTAAATTGCAAGTAAGATAGTGTTTTTTTTTTTTAAAACGCACAATTTTAAATGTTAAACTTTGATTTTAAGGGTCAAATTGCTATTTTTCCAAAATCTTAATTGTGTTTTGAAAAATTAAAATATTAAAATTGCACGGTTTTAAAATCATAATTTTAAAATCGCAAACCCAAATAGAAATTGATATACCACCTTCGAGAACATTAGTGGAACAAACGCAGGCTGTAGTGTAATGTGTAGTTAATTCATGGTAGTAGGCCAGCAGAAGGGGTCACGTCCAATAGCAGTTATTTAGTTAGTGGGTCAGATAATGGTCAGTTATTTGGGTCTTGCATTGTATTTAAATTCAGCTTGGTAATCAATGAAAGGGAACGAATTGCTTGGTGATTATTCAGTGCGGAGGTTTTTGGCACCTTGAAATGTCAAAGGAGGGTTTGGAAGTGCCAAAATTGTTATCTTTTTTTACAAATCTTATTATTCTTCAAATATTTACGTTCAAAAAAATTCTCAATTTTATTTATTTTTAGTATTTTGTGGTTAATGCTATTATTTCCGTGAATCAAAGATTGCATGCACTTTGCCTGTCATTTTGCGGTTTATGACAATTGTGATGAAATGGATTGGCTGCCATAAGTTTAGGGATTAGAATTTGCTTTGGGAATCTACATAAGCTTGTGAATTCCCAAGCGTTTATTGGATTGGGGGTAGTTGTCCATGATTTCCATTAATTTTTTTCCTATGGGATTGATATACAAAACCCTTTTTTGCGGAAAAATTAGAGAGTACCCGATGTGGAGACAAATAATAATACTAAGGCCTAGAGGCCCTAGACTTGGGGTTATTCAAATTCAGTTTACATAATTCTGGATCAATTTTGACAAGGTGTGCCTAAAGAGAGATTGCTTATAGTGGAAGGTGTTGATGGTAGTTAATGTATAATTGTCAAGGCCTATATATCATCATCGTGCTCTGAGTGCTAAAAAAAAATTATGTATGTCTGTTTTACATTAAATACTTCCATCTTCACTAACTAGTTTGCATTTATTGTTAGAAACTAAATATGCGATTAATGAACTCTTATAAGGGGGTTGCTTTTATTGTAGGCTATATTTAATGAACTCTGCCAAATGTTAGATCCTGGGAAGCCTTCTTTCACACCAAAAAAAGGGAAGACAAGTGTTGTTATGTTTGTAGGTTTACAAGGTACGTTATTTATCAGATTGTTTTTTGCTTATTGGATCATTCAGCAATTATCACACGCAATCTCACACATATAATTAATGAGATTGTACCATTTTTTTTTTATTTGAAAGTTTTGCAGTATCATTTTTCTTATTTCCTCTATTTGTTTGCAAAACAAATTCAGGATCAGGGAAAACCACTACATGTACAAAGTATGCATATTTTCATCAGAAAAAGGGCTGGAGGCCTGCCGTCGTGTGTGCAGATACGTTCAGAGCTGGTGCTTTTGATCAACTGAAGCAAAATGCAACAAAGGCTAGGATTCCATTTTATGGAAGGTATTTCTTTCACATTCTACTGGTTGTCATGAAAGTGTAGAGATAAGATTAGTGTTAAGATTTGTGCTACAAAGATAAGAGGAAGGAAAAGGGGAACCAAATGAAAGGAAATGTTGGGCCATGACCACACAATTTATCTTGAACAAAATATTGTAGAGACAACAATAATGGGGGGCATAAGAAAACAATAATAATGCTCTACAGCAGTCTTGTAAACTGCTAAACTGAGCTGCATAGATAAGGATAATGAGCTTTGAAATATCTTTTCATCATTAATGTTCGTTATTTGGAAGATGTTATTTCAAAGATTTGCTCTGGCTAAAACAATATGGAGTTGTTTAAGAGGCTTGATTTGCTGTTATAAAGGATATAACAATAGTAATTAGCTGTCTCAGAACTTAGCCATGGTTCTGTCCCTTCGAGAAAAAGTACCCCTCTCTCTCTCTGGCCTTGTAGACCCCATATGACCAGATTATGAATTTTTATTATTATTATTTTTCTTAATTTTTCATTTGATATTTAAGCCCATTAAACATTGTGAAGTGACGATTGGCGAGGGTGAGAAGAATGAAGGACATCCACCTATAAAGGTGGCCAAGCTTGGGCCTCATAATTATGGCTATTTGATCCTTTGGAGATCTTGATGTTCTAATTTCACCCTCTTGGTCCTAAATTAATTGTAGCCCTTATTTCTTTTTTCCATTTATCCTAATTTTTTTCTTTTTGTGTTGTTTATTTATTCTGTTTTTATTGTTTAAGTTGTCTCTTCCTTCCTCCCTACCCCCTTCTATTGACTAAAAGATATGGAAAAGAAACCAAAAAAAAGGAAAAAAGAGGAAAAATTTGGAAGATGATGGCACAAACAATTGCATCTACTCTCTTTCTCTTCGTTGGGAGGGTTGGGAGTGAGAGTGGGATTAGGTGGGGTTTCTGTTATAAAGAATTGAACCTCAATGCCTTTCTCACGTAAGGGGTATTAATTTTTTCCGTAATTATCTATTTTTTGTTTGGTAAGATTGAATATAAGATATCTTATATTCAAAAAAAAAAGATTGAATATAAGATATCTAATGCAGGTGAGCAATAAGCCAGCTTCATTTAATTTAGGCTCTGTATGTTTCTACCTAAAATGTTTTTTTGTAAAAAGTTTTCTTCATTTTCAAGTGTTTGGTTGAGATAGGAAAATTCAATTAGTTGAAATAGGAAAATTTTATTATTTGATATGGTTTTATGAGTCAGCATAAATCATCCCTAGATGGTGTAAGATGGCTTACATATCTAAGAAAGATAAATTATATTCTAGTGACACTCTTTGCCCCCTGCCAGTTGGTGTATTGAGTTTTGGGTGAAATTGCATGAGTTTGCTCACATGCATATAGAGTTGTGTGACGTTTTTTTTTTGGTGTGTGTGTGGAGTTTAGCTGGGAGATGTGGCAGTTTCCAGTTAATTCCTGGCCAGTTTCCAGTTTTTGGTTGCTTCCAATGAAATAGTGGGTGGGTAAAGATTTTGGTACCAACCAAATAGCAGAAAATATTTTCAGAATCATTTTAAAGGTGACAGCTAAATATCAGTAAATCAGTAGTCTTTGCAATTGAAAATATTTTCCGTTAGGAACCACTTTACATTGAACAGAGCCTTTTATGTACTTTTAAGAGTCGGGTATTTTTTTAGTTTTTAGAATCTGTACTTGTTTTGATCCACCGGTCTTATTATTGATCTTTAAATGTTGTTAAATTCTGTTTGTGGGTTTAATAACGTGAGCTTATTACTCAAAGTCCATAGAGCCCAAGTCCTATTAGGTTTAGGTTTACCTTTTATATATATATATGTATAGATATAATGCGTTTCAATTTAATAGAGATCAAGTTTATGAAAATCTTGCAGCAATTATGCTTAAGGTTTGTGTGATCTAACCTTCTCTTAGGAGTAATGTCGAGGAAACCCTAGGTGTAAGGATGAGGTAGTGGGTTCAAGACTCGCTGAGTGCATGTGTAATTTACCAATAAAAGATAGTATCGAGTTGCTCATAAGTTATTTTACTCATGAATGCCCAAAGAAGAACTTTAATTTGAATATGTAACAAACTAATATTAACTTCCGCACAACATTTATTATCAAAACCTAGTCTCTAGGTTTATCTGAAAAGCAAGACCTAATTGACCAAAGGAAGGTCAGTGGAAATGACAATAAATTGGATTTGACTGCTTTTGATCATAGCAACTATTTAATCTCTATTTTGTGATCTGCCTTTTTTTTTTTTTTTTTTCTATTATCTTTATTACTTTTGCTTAGGGTTGTTATCATTATTACTCTAATTGATGCTTTTATCAATCACATTTCATTTGATAATGTATTCTTCAGTATTTAAGTAATAATTGGGATTTTCCAACCTCCAGCTATACAGAGTCAGATCCTGTGAAAATTGCAGTAGAGGGTGTGGAAAGGTTCAAGAAAGAAAATTGTGATCTAATAATCGTTGATACCAGTGGGCGTCACAAACAAGAAGCTGCTCTTTTTGAAGAAATGCGTCAAGTTTCTGAAGCAACGGTATTTTTCTATCATTGCTTTGTACCTCTTAGTTTGTAGTTGTTGGCAATAATTGCTAAAAAAATTTCTTTACATTTTCCAGCAACCAGATCTTGTTATATTTGTTATGGATAGCAGTATTGGTCAGGCTGCATTTGATCAAGCTCAAGCTTTCAAGCAAAGTGTTTCAGTTCGAGCTGTAATTATTACCAAAATGGATGGGCATGCAAAGGGAGGTGGTGCTCTTAGTGCGTAAGTTTTATTGCAACAATTGCAGCCTACAATTTCATGTTTTCAGTTGGATCTACATGTAATATTGATGCTTCCATGAATGTGTTTTTCTGAGGCTTTGCAATTGCTTCTCCTAATTGTTGGGTTTAGAATTTAATTATTAGATCACATATTAGAGCACTAGCTAGCAATAGAAAATCTAGAAAATTGTGCATGCAGTGCAGGTTCAGAGTTGGTGATTTCACTTTTCTATTTGCAATATTGTGTGGAATAGGTGAGGACAAGAATGGGTGGGGATTAACAAGGAGTTTTTATTTATGCTTCATCTTGTTGTTCTGTTCTCCTGGGTGCTTTTTCCTTGTAAGTGCTTGGTGAGCCATGGTGGCTTCAAGGGCTTTTTGTTGTTCATAATGTATCTTGGGGAGAGTTTCTTATGGATAAATTACATAAGTGAAATTTGATCATAATTTATTTCTTCTGCATATGTATGAGGGGTGGTGAGACAGAAGATGGTCATTTTTTCACTGTGATGTTGATAGCCATTGCTTGTTTTATGTTTGGAATTTAGTTGGTGGTGCCTAGAAGAGTTTTGGCATTGTTATGATACTGGGAGGATTTATTTATTTATTTTTATTTTTGTGTGTGAGTAAAGGAGCTATGTATGTGAAGTGCAATTCCACTATGGAAATGTGGTCTATTTAGTGCGATTATAGCAGTTGGACATTGAATGTGTCAAGCTTCGACAGAAAAGGATCAAGATGGTGATTTCGAGTCCACACTTTGAGAAGATGTCTATGTTAGGCTACTATTCCTTTATTTTTTTGAATACTTTAAATTATAGAACTTTGATTTTTCTCTCTATGTTCTCATTTATAGTTCCCATGCCCCTTTTCATATGATATTGTTTGAATATTCCATACAAAGCTTGGGTCTTTCCCACTTTCATTCAATTTTCTATGAAAATGGAAACTTATTCCTCATTCTTATAGGGGCAATTTAAAGTTTAAAACATGTCTCCTTTGTTTACTTTGACAAGTAACTGTTGGGCCACTTTGTTCGTGTAGTGTTGCTGCAACGAAGAGTCCTGTCATATTCATTGGGACTGGAGAGCACATGGATGATTTTCAAGTATTTGATGTTAAACCATTTGTCAGCCGTCTCTTAGGTGTGCCTTGATTTTTATGGCTTTAATTAGATATCATATGAATGTTTTAAGTATTTACATGTTGATATCTTACCAACTAGGCATGGGCGACTGGTCTGGACTTATGGACAGAATTTGTGAAGTTGTTCCTGTGGATCAGCAGCAAAAGCTTTCAGATGGAAACTTTACATTAAGGACTATGTATGAGCAATATCAAAACTTACTTCAAATGGGTCCAAGCCAGGTTATTACCTAACTTAACTATTTTATTGAAGCCTTATTAACAAAAATGTGCCTTTCACTTTATTGTGCATACTCAGTTGTTGTTGTGTATGCGAGAAATAATGGTTGACTTCGTAGTTGTTGTGTTAAGACAATTAAGTGTTTTTTCTTTTGTACTATTTGGTGTGAGTCATTGTTTTACTTAGTCTTGTAAATGTTGCCGATATGTTTATTTTGTATTATGTTGTGTATTGTCCTTAGTTGTGGATTATTAGCAACATGTTAGAATGTTGATAGACATTGTCACTAGGCTTTAGAATCTACTTAGAGTCTGTTCAATGGAAAAACACAATATTCGACAGTGTAGACTTTGTTGCTTAAAACAGTTATAGATAGAAATTCCAAATATTTTTCTGACAGAAAACAAATTAACTATTGCAATATAAAAATATTCATGCCAATCAGTGAGATTTGTATTGCCATAAAAAGTTTTCCAGTATTACACCCTCTTTGGTCAAAATTTCTCCTTGTTTTCCAGTCTTCAAAATCTTTCCTGATAAGTTCAACTTATAGCTTATTTCCTGTTCATTTATTTTTCATCATTAATAATATGATAAGATGTTGAGGAAGATGAAGGCTTGTGATTGTAATTTATATTGAGCTAGTTAGAATCTCATCCACCATAGGAAATTTTGGTATATTCATAGTTCACACATAGCCTTTTTACTTGAAAAATATATCCAATTACCATTAATTATTGACTACCACGGTGTGGTCACTAGCCTTATAAGTCTATCTGAAAGGCAAGATGTGATGCTACTATCCTTGAGTTGTTTTTAAGTTTTTGATTGAAGCTTTTATGTTTATGCTTCTGATTCAGCATCCGAGGGGGCTGCTTCTTCATGCCTGACAAACTTGGTTTGTGTAGGTTTTATCATTGCTTCCAAGATGTAGTGTTGAGTTAATGCCAAAAGGTCATGAAAATGAAAGTTTAGCAAAGATCCAGCGTTATATGAGCATGATGGACTCATTGACAAATGAAGGTAATTCAAGGCCATTTTATGTTGTTTTGGCTTTGCAATATTTTAGTCCATGTGCTTTACCTGATTTGCAACTAGTATGTGGTATCAAAATGAACAGAGAGATTCCTGAGGTATGCTAAAAAAATAATTTACTCCTCACAATCAAATTATGTTCACTGACTTAACAGATTCTGTTAATGCGACAGGTCAGAGCCAATAAAATTGTTGCATGTATCCTATTTAAGTCAGTGTTGTACTAATGCAATCTATTAAATAAGTGGACGGAATTTGACTATAGGGAGTAAATTGTCTTTTTGGCATACTTCTGAAACTTTTGAGTTTATTTTGATACCACATAGAGCTAATTGTAAATCAGGTAAACTACGTGGACTGATTTTGCATTTTTTCCTTGATTTTATATTTATTGGAACCATTTTTCTAATCCTAGTAGCTAATTGCTAAAATGTTGCAGAGTTGGATAGGACGAATCTAAAGCTCATGAATGATTCTCGTATTATGCGGATAGCACGAGGTTCTGGTCGTCCGGTTAGAGATGTAAAGGTGATGTTGGAAGAGTACAAGCGCAACGCTAAAGTAGTACATAGCACAATGAAAGGGCTTAAAAGTCTTGCCCCCCGATCACGAAATATGAATGCACAGAACATGCTGAACAAGATTTGTGGCATGGATGGCTTCCAAAGCTTGATGAAGCAAATGGAGATAGGTACTGTAGTTAAGAGTTAGATAGAGAACTGCTAGGGTTGTGTTTGATAATGAGTTTTATTTTGGAATTTTAGCTTAAATAGTAATAAGAAGTTATTAATGTGATATAAAGTAAAAATGAGTTTTGAATTTTTTGTGAGAGAAAAGTGAAGAAAGTTGTTTGGTAATGAGTAATATTATATGCAAGACTCATATCTTCAAGTAACTTTTAAAATCATAATTAAATTTGAGATTAGTCATTATTGGAGTTTTATCCACTTGTGATTTTAAAATCTACATCACATTTGAGATGATAAAAAGAGAATATGAATCTTGCATATAGCATTACTCTTTTGGTGATAATTTTAAAATGAGGTTGGTTTTTTGTGTTTTTTTTGGAGTGAAAATGAAAGAAGAAATAATTTCCCAAAAATTTGGTTCTCAAATGATGTGTTACAATTCCATTACCTTATGCCTCTATTTACTAAAACGATAAATCACATGGGATTGTAACACATCATTTGAAAACCAAATTTTTGGAAAACCTAACATTTCTCAGTTAGACATGATGGGGAACTTGCTCAACATTTGTGTTTAGAGCAGTGGATAACCGAGCTCACCTGCTTCCTCATTTTCAACGAATATATGTCTTCATCTTCCTCAACTCATCATCAGTTGTCCTTTTGTTCCAATTTTATGAACCATATGTAATAAAGTCAGAATTTTTTTAGTATATTTCCAATTATACTATTATAGTCTGCCCCTGTTAGATCTGAAAGGAGAGGAAAACAGCACGTTTTTGTACATGAATGAATAACTTTCTCATTTCTTTTTAAGCCCGAAATGCACGCTAGTAGTTTAAATGGATCTAAAACATCTTAAAACGACAACACTAGAACTGTGCATAGAATTTGCAATCACCCTTCTACTTTTCATGCCACAATCACAAGTCCATGGGATGAAAACTTCCATCATAGTCATTCATGGCTAAATCAAATGTCAGATAAAAAAAAAAAGTAGCCCATATCAGTATAAATTGAAACTAGCCCTTAGCTTTTAACAAGGAGTTAAATATGATAATAGTGATGTCAATGCACCAGTAAATCATGCTCATACACCTCTGGGTGATCGAGGACATTATTAACATAGACATAAGTGAGTAAACATGTAAATCTATTGGACACTTCTCGGGGTTTATATGTTCACAACATGAGAACAAAACCATTCTCAAGCTGTTACAGTACAGACAGAGAGATTGACACTTGTCCAAACACAACCTTCAGGTTTTAATTTTAGGAAAAGTCTACTTTTCCTACTCATGCATCCAACTTTTATCCAACTCAAGTGTAAAAAAAATTTTAATTTTTTTTTTTTTTTTGAAAAACACAAAGGAAGTTGGATGGAGTTGGATGCTTGGGTTGGACACCAAGCATCCCCCTTAATTTTATAAGTTCTCTTTTTGTTAGAACGTGGGCCAGCGGCCAAACTATAAGGGCTTGGTCAACTAAAGACACATCCAACAGTTACGGCCAACTTCTAAGTTCCAACCACTCAAGGCACCCAACATAACACCAAGAGGGCGCCCGATTGGGGGGAAGCGATCGCCAACACTTGGATCGTCCTCCCGTATCAATCATGTATAGTACTTGTCCCTATCAGCTATCAATGGGTGGGTCTCGAAGCAACTATGTCACCATCCTTTAAGTTCCTAACTGTTAGGGAAAAGTACACATCACATAAGTCCCAGTCAATCTCTAACTCTATTCATGACCTCACACGCGGGAGATGTGGTCTTCCTTGCGCATTGCATGCAGTCTTGCATGTCTCAAGCCACATCACGCCCCCAATTCTGGGATTTGTGGGGCAGGAAGATCAGTTTCATTAAAGGCTTGATCAGTATATATTTCACACGAGCAAGCCAAGGTGAGCATCCTGATTTTTCTTTTTTAAGGGCTATCCTTAAGCTCCTTGTGATTTGGCTACACTTTCAAAAGATAAGTGTTGACTTAGGCATCGGAACTATCCCTTGCCGACCCACTTCGGCAAGCTCTTTTCCTTACTGATTGTTGTCTTGCAGGTCCTAATACGTCACCAACCAAATACTTCTTTAAATTTGGATGTTTGCTATGTTAAAAATAGCTCACAAGTTTATGTTGACGTCCAGATTCCGTCATGATCAAAATCTTGCAGTCATGATGGAAATAAGCTGAAACTTTTTGCGTTAGAACGTTAGGAATCCGTCATGATGTCTAAAAACAGTCTAGGGACGTTAGAACTTTGTCCTGACATCTAGATGATGTCCGACATTGTCCTAGGTGACGTCACGACTTCCAAATGACACCTAGGTGATGTCCAGGTGATGTTCAAGTGTCGGATCTCTCTGCAACACAAAAAATCTTAAAACAAGGGATCTCGAAATGTCACCACTTTCATCAATAGGCTTTTGTTGTCTTCCTAATGAGAGCTCTTTGACCACATCTATCATGACAGAAACGAAAGCATACAGAGATATTTTTAGACCAACTTCATCATGACGGATTTATGACGGAATCTTACAAAGAGTTCAAAGCACACTTTGTCATAATTGCTTTCTTGACGGTTACCTAATGGAACCTTGCAATGAGCACCAAAGTTTTCTCGGACACACTTCGTTTTGACGGCTACATGACGAAACCTTACAAAGACTTCAAAACTCTTTCAGACCAATGTCGTCATGATGCCTTCCTGACGAAAACACTTAGAACACATTTTCAACTGTCCTTCTCACACCAAACACATGGGGAGATGAAAGAGGTTTAAAATCAAAGTTGTAAACACCGAATAAAGTCAATTTCTAAAACCTAACAATTTTTTTTTTCTTCACAATTTTGCAATAGAAACAAAATAGAAAAATGCAAGAATTTCACGAGAGAGAAGACAAATGAATATGAATGACAAAAGAAATCGAGGAGTTATTAGTGTGGGTGTGGAAGTAGCTCTAGAAAAGTTAGGAATTACAGCAGCATTCAACCAATGGATTTAACTTCTCAAAGTATATCAGACAATAGAAACGAAATGGAAAATGAAAGACTTGCACAACATAAAAGATGGAAAACAAATCGAGGAGTTATTAGTTTGGGTAGTAGAAGTATGGCTCTAGCCAAGTTAGGAATTACAACGTTCAACCAACGAATTCAACTGATCAACGTATGACAAAAGGTGGATCTAGTTATGGTTCAGATAGAGAAGATATTCTAAGTAAATGACTAAACTAAATTTATTTGGTAAAAGAGAAAATTTTTTTGGCACAAAATTAAATTTAATCCAATATTTTTTACTTTTTTATTCTATTTCATATAGGGAAATTTACATGTTTACTATGTATATCCTACATGTGAAAAGTCCTTAGATTATATTGAATATGATCTATGAGTATAAATAAAGAGTTATTATACAAGGTCTTAATTCACAATCCTTGTAGTCTTAAAACCAAAAAAAGAAGAACAAATGTTCACTCAATATTCTTCACTGTCTCTTTCCTTATGTGTTGAAGATGTAGAATTAGATGATAATGACATGCCGATCAATTGCTTTGCAAACGATAGGAAGATACTCAACATGACTTTGAAGAATAAAAAGTTGCAAAACATGGGCTAATATTCAACACAAGACTTTTGAGACTTTTGAGATGGTTCAAAGAATTTTTTTTTTTAAAAAAACTTGAATTGAAATTCATTATCTTTTTTAGGTTCAAAAGCATCATGCTTACAAACTTAATAAATTGTGTGTAACATTTTGATCGAATAAACTCAACCTATTCTTTTATCTAATTTGTGAATGATATATTACTTTTTTAGAAGTGTGTTTTTCTGTGGATATCAAATATAAAAAAGCAAGTTAGATGCTAATATAATGAAACTATATGCTAGTACTAGTATAATTTACAATTGATTAAAAAATAATATTACTGGTAGAAGAAAAAAAAAAAAAAAACCAAAAAGGACGAACATGCTATGAAATTCGACTCATTCTCGGAATCGCAATATTATGAAACTGGTCGGAATCCCAAACTTAGAAGGACACTACTTTCCTGAACCGACCAACTCGAAAGAATTAAGACATGCAGAATTTACTAGTTAGCCCTTGACGTATCTCCAATAAGCACACGGAGAACTTAACCGCCTTTCTAGTCTCTATCTCTCCGCGGAAACCTAGCTCTCTCTCTCTCTCTCTCTCTCTCTCTCTCTCTCTCTCTATATATATATATATATATCTCATGCTCTTATAGCTTTCCACAGCCGATCGATTATATTTTCTTCTTTTCTCTCTGGTTTCAAGCAGATGCTTCAGGGAAGCCAAATAGGCTTATGGTGGACGAGGCGACCAACGATGATAACTCCATCCATCCTCATGAAGGTATGTAAATACTTGTCAAGCTTAATTTTCTTCTTTTATTTCATGCATTAATTTTTTGGTTTTTTGTGAAACTATATATGATCTCTTTTTCTTTTTTCTTCTCTCACTTTCTGCTTCGAACTTGGACGCCACTCTATATATAGAAGCCTTACTCCAACATCTACAACTCGACGACAACCCCAATCGGCAATCAGAACCCTCAAAGACCTCTCTTAGATCAAGAAAAGTGTTCTTTTCTCTATTTTTTTTTCCACCTGAAAACGAAGAAAAAATAAAAAACACAATTTCCTGGAAAATAAATTCTGATCGTGTGTGCGTTTGCTAGGAAATTTTTGTCTCTCTGGGTGATCAGTTTCTCTTCCCTTCTCTTTCGTGTGCTCGAAATAAATTGTTGTTTGATTGAAGACGCAGAGATTTGAATAGATATTTCTTATCCAATCCGTAAGTTTCTTGCTCCAAAATATATTGAATAGATTCTTCCTAGCAAAATATATTGTTGTGCAATATATATTACACCTTTGTTTTCTTTACCTTATTTTTCATTATTATTTTTATTTTATTATTCTTTTTCAAGAGATTTCCTTGAAAAGATTTTTGAAGTTTAATTATAACGAAAAAAAACCTGAGCATTGCACAGGTTATAGGCTAGCAAAATAGATTGTTGTGCAATATATATTACACCTTTGTTTTCTTTACCTTATTTTTCATTATTATTTTTATTTTATTATTCTTTTTCAAGAGATTTCCTTGAAAAGATTTTTGAAGTTTAATTATAATGAAAAAAAACCTGAGCATTGCACAGGTTATAGGCTAGTTAAAATAGAGTAGGATACTAATTTAATACACATCATAGTCAGTTGAATCCACAGCCCATCAAAGCCCATCAAAGCCCATCTTATTCGTGGCTCCTTCAAGAGAACCCCACTCAACTCTATCATATGCCTTGCTAATATCCGATTTGAGTGCCATATAGCCCACTTTTCCCTTCAATTTAGTACTCATTGCATGGAAGGTCTTAAAGGCAGCTAAAATATTGTCTATAATAAGTCTTCTAGAGATGAAAGCACTTCGATTTGGAGATAAAATATATGGAAACAAAATTTTGAGCCTATTTGCAAGGACATTTGATACAAATTTATAAAGCACATTACAGAGGCTGATAAGTTGAAAAGCAGTAACATTTGATTGTTGTTTGATTCTCGGNAGTAAGAACAATATGCGTTTCATTTATGGCATCATTCATTCTTCCCCAATTTAAATAGCTTAAGACCACTTGACATACCTCCTACCCAAACTAGGCCAGTATTTCTAATAGAAGTTGTTGGGGATCATGTTATTGGTATACATAAGCACAGCGGATAAACTTAAGCTGACATATGATCGAACATAACTTCAAGAAAAACATGACTTGATTAAAATTTAAAGCCCAAGATAAATTACTTACAAGTTCAATAAGCCTTTCCTAGGCATAGGGCTATTTGATCTTGAGTCGGATTTTCTTTGCATGATTGTTGTTTTAATGATATTTGAAGATGATGAAGAACACGAAGAACAATGTTATTCAAAAACTTTAGATTTTCTCCTTAATGGCTGAATATGACTGTAAGTGTGGTCTCACAATTCTATTATCAAAAGAACAACATCTGAGTATTAATCCAAGTAAAGAATTTATACTCCCACTACGATATGCCATGTACTAGATATTAATAATATATCTGAAGATATCTTGCAATAATTTCTAATTACCCTTCCTTAGTATCTGAGGAATTTATTAAAATATCCTTACTCTTTTCTTGGATATAATTTGTCAAAGTCCTTTAATTCTTAAAATTATCCTTTAAGAATATTTAGGTAGAGTATGCTTTTATTACTCTTTATTCGCAGTATCTCACACCGTCTTTGGTATTAACCAAGGTGTGTCTGAGATACTACCCATATTTTTGATTAAATTATACTTTGAAGGAAGTATCCAAAATCATCTCTATTATCCAATAATAAATAAAAAATATTCTAATCAAGACACCTGGTTACAACTCTTTCCCAAATAGGAAACTACTTGTTCATTGAATCCTCCAACAAGGATACTTGGATTAGGATCTTATCAAGATCCAATAGGCCTCTTGAGCCCATCCAAGTTAGTCATTGGATCCTTGGTGGATGAATAAGTTAAATACATATACAATGCCTTAGTCTTAAGAATAAACATTCACAGTAATAAAAAATTCTAACAAATCATGAATCATAAGTAATCAAACTATAAGCAAAAACTTGAATTGTAAAACAATGCCCTTTATTGCAATGAAAAAGTCAATTTACAGAAAATTATCTGCAACATAGTTTGCATTTAACAAATGATTTCAAGTCTTGATGAATTTTGTCCTCCTTCAAATTCAGGATCCCTCTTTCCTTTTCTTGTTCCTCTAGCTTCCTGTAGCCTCTGCAATCCATTGCAAACATGTGACATCCCCAGTCTGTTAGGGCTAGGTTTGTCAACTACTTCTTTGAGACGTGCAAAGAATTTTAAGGTCTATTAGAGCAGTCAACTAAATGTAGCAATAAGTGCATGAGTACTAATAAATAAATAGTGTCAATTAAAAACTTGCCCCTTGGTTTTTCGAAACGCCAAGTCTGAAAGTTATTACATAAAGAAAATTCCTACTAAATAAACCTAAATCCTATAATTTTTGCCAATGCACTTATTGAAAAGAAATAAAGTAACATGCAGATTGGATAGATTTAATAGTTAACCGTATCCCCATTCTAGCCTTCGAATATAGCATGGTTGCCACCTGAAAACAAAGTTAAACTAAATTAGTGAAAAGATTCAGTTAGTATATCCCCCAACCGCCTTTTTTCTTCTCTCGCTTTCTACTTCGAACTTCGACGCCACTCTATATATAGAAGCCTTACTCCAACATCTACAACTTGACAACCCCAATCACAACCCTCAAATACCTTTCTTAGATCAAGAAAAGTGCTCTTCTCTTTCTGGGATTTCCTGGGAAAAATAAATTCTGATCGTGTGTGTTGCTGGGGAATTTTTCTCTCCCCTTCTCTCTCTGGGATTTGGGTTGTTTTCGTTTTCTTTCTCTAACACATGTTCTCTCTCTATTTTTGGATTTTGTATCTCTATTTCTTCTTGGTCGTTCTCTGTATTCTTCTTTTGGCTTTGCTGCCCACAATTAAAAGGGGGCAAGCAAAATTTGGATAGAGAATCTGATAGCAGTATTTGGTTAATTCTCTGAGCAACTTGAATACAAAAGGGTCTGATTTTTTTTTTTTTTTTCCAAAGGGTCTGACTTTAATGAGGGGTGGGGCAGTTTGAACGCAAAGGGGTCTGATTTTGGGTGATTTAAGATTTCATCGGAAAGGTTTATGATTTCACGCCCTTTTCTCAAATCTCACTCACTCTGTTAATCATCTAGGGTTTCATGTTTAGCCAACCGACATTCTGTTAATCAAAGAATTTTTATTTTTAGGTGTCGGTCCCTTCGCTCGACTAAGCCTTGATTGATGGACGACGAATCCATTGTTGTTTGATTGAAGACTCAGAGATTTGAATAGATATTTCTTATCCAATCCATAAGTTTCTTGCTCCAAAATATATTGAATAGATTCTTCCTAGCAATATATTACATAGACCTTTGTTTTCTTTAACTTATTTTTCATTATTATTTTTATTTTATTATTCTTTTCGTAGAGGTTTCCTTGAAAAGGTTTTTGAAGTTTAAATTATAACAAAAAAACACCTTAGCATTGCACAGGTTATAGGCTAATTAAAATAGAGTATGTAACACCCCAGTCCCATATTGGAAAGATGAGAAATAGCCCACATAGAGTGGGTGGTTTATAAATAGAGTCATGAGTATTGAGTCCCACATTGCCTAATTACTAGGTGAAACTGGCTTTATAAGTGATTTTAGGAAAACTTCAAAATTGACTAGTTTTTTTGGGGTGATAGCGTAGATGTGTCTAGCGTTTTTCTCTGGGTCATTACAAATGGCATTAGAGCAAAGGTTATAAGGTTCTTTAGACTTTTAGGAGCCAGAGCATTAGGTTAGACCTGGTTGGGAAATGGGAAGTCACATTCCGGCCTATTAAAGTGAGTCTTTCTTGTCATGTGTCAGAGTGCTAGGGAAGTATTCCCTTTGTTCTAAATTATGCAACTTCGATTGTAGAAAAGGCACCTCACACTCACAACCAAGCAAACAACATTGAAAATGAGAACGCTGGTCATAACGAAGATGGAGATGTGGAAAACGCAAACCCAAATTAGACCTAGAATCAAGAGGCCTTGACTGCATTGGCCGCTCAACTAGTAGATCTTTTGGCGAGGGGCACTAACACCGATTGAGGTGTGAGACCAAATGGAGAAGAGCAACGTGGCTGTACTTTTGAGCATTTTAGCAAACAATGACCCCGATTTTTTAAGGACAGCCGAACGCAATAGTAGCAGAGAATTGGATCTCACAAATGGAGAAGTTGATGGAAGTCATGTGTTGTACGGATGGCCAGATGGTTTGCTATGTTACCTTCAAGTTGGCCGCCGAATCAAAGCACTAGTGGATTGCTAAGAAAGAACATCTACAACAACAACTAGGCGAAGGCGTACCCATTACATGGCAGAACTTCAAGGATGCATTTTTGGAGCGAATCTTTTCCCAATCAATTAGACAAGCTAAGGCGCAAGAGTTCACCAATCTAATAAAAGGATTTTTGATAATAGAACAATATGCCGCCAAATTCATTGAACTGTCACAGTTCGCCCATACCTGTTAAGCATAGAAGACCTGAAGGCAAGAAAGTTCGAAAGGGGTTTACAACCAAGAATCATGAATCCAGTGGTTGGCTTCGAGATCGGTAACCTGTCAGATCTTGTCAACGAAGCATCAGTGATTAGGTTGACTCAGTGACGCCTCTCACAATGGCTTGGTTTGCGTTTTGATGCAGCAGGGCAAGGTGATTGCATACGCCTCAAGACAATTGAAGTCCTATGAGCGCAACTATCCAACTCACGACCTCGAGCTGGCTACAGTAGTCTTCGCTTTAAAGATCTGGCGGCACTACCTCTATGGAGAACACTGCGAAATCTTCACATACCACAAGAGCTTGAATTACTTTTTCACTTAGAAAGAGCTTAACATGCACCAGAAACGCTGGCTGGAACTCCTCAAAGACTACGATTGCACGATCAACTACCATCTAGGGAGGGCGAATGTAGTCGTTGACACCCTCAGTAGGAAGGCCATGATGGGGAAAGCATCAGCCTTGTTCACTATGCAGAAGGAGCTACTCCTCGATTTGGAGCGGGTAGGCATTGAGATGGCAATCAAAGAAGTTTAGTCATACTTGGGTAGCCTAACCCTTGAACCGACTCTGGTGGAACAGATTAGAATCACCCAATCATCAGATGACGAATTGACGAAGATTCGTGAAGAGTAGATAACGAGTCAAGATCATATTTCCATGTGTCCGGAGGTGGAATTTGAAGGTTTGGCAATCAACTGTGCATTCCAAACATGCCGAATTGAAGAAGGTCGTCTTGACAGAAGCCCATCAGTCCTTATATACCGTACACCTGGGCGGCACCGAAATGTACCGAGACCTACGAAGAAATTATTGGTGGCAGGGAATGAAGAAAGACATTGCACACTTTGTGGAGCAATGTCTTACGTGTCAGCAAGTCAAGGCAGAACATTAGAGACCGGCGGGAGCCTTACAACCCCTACACATTCCTGAATGGAAGTGGGAGCACATCTCCATGGATTTTGTATGCGGCTTCCCCAGAGCCTCAAGCGGCCAAGACGCAGTTTGGGTAATCGTTGACAGACTGACCAAGACAGCGTATTTCCTACCTATCAAAATGACGTACAACATGGATTGGTTTGTAGAGTTGTATGTCAAGGAGATTGTACGGTTACATGGAATTCCAGTGTCCATTGTGTCAGATCGAGATCCGTGTTTCACCTCGAGATTTTGGCGAAGCCTACATGAAGCCATGGGTATGAAACTAACTTTCAGCACAACTTTTCATCCTCAAACGGACGGTTAGACCGAGAGGACGATCCAAACTCTGGAAGACATGTTGCGAATATGCGTCCTAGACTTTAAAGGAAGTTGGATCCAGTACCTACCATTGGTGGAGTTCGCCTACAACAACTATTATCATGCCAGCATTGAAATGGCTCCTTATGAAGCTCTATATGGGAGGAAATGTAGGTCACCACTATATTAGGATGAAGTCGGGATGAAGTCGAAGAACGGATACTACTCGGACCGGAGATTATCCACGATACATGCGAGAAAGTATCAATAATCAGACAAAGATTGACAACGGCTCAAAGTCGTTAGAAGAGCTATGCCGACAGAAAGAGGCGAGAACTAGAGTTTGAAGTTGTCACTAAGGTCTTCCTGAAGGTTGCTCCCATGAAAGGAGTCATGAGGTTTGGGAGGAAAGGGAAGCTAAGCCCTAGATTTGTGGGCCCTTTCGAGATCCTCGAAAAAGTGGGAGCCGTGGCATACTGCTTGGCACTACCACCGAGCCTCTAGGGTATCCACAACGTCTTTCACATTTCGATGTTGAGGAGGTACGTGTCGACCCTAAACATGTTTTGGATAGTGAGCCTCTCCAAATTTACCCAAACATGACTTACGAGGAGGCACCAACTAAAGTCCTGGGCAGAAAGGAGCAGGTGCTCAGGAATAAGAGCATCCTACTAGTGAAGATTCTCTGGAACAACCATTCGGCAAAGGAAGCTTTTTGGGAACTAGAGGATGTCATGCGGGAGAAATACCCGCATTTGTTCAATTAATGTATGGACTACATTGTGGATGTAATGAATTGAGGGAATTTTTTTTTTTACAATAATAATATTGTTGGATTTGGAATTCTTATCACTAGCATATAAGGAAAATTTCTTTTTGTTTTGTTGTTTATGTGTTAATGCAATCGAATGACGACTTCAGGATGTTGGTAAGGAAGACTAGAGTGCGAGGTCCTATGTCCCGGATGCGAAAGGAATTAGAGGCTTTGGTAACGAAGTTGAAGAGCATAATTTTGAACAAGTGTGGAACTCAGGTAGCGACTACGATGCCTATGCCACTTACTTTTTGGAACGAGGCCGAAGTGTCCTTCTGGAAGAGACATGAAGAAAAATAGTAGGCGATGAAGATATTGCAGAGGAGCATTCGCGCTACTCTAATTTTAGCTTTGATGAAGGTTCGAAAATGGCATTGGAAGAAGAATTGGATCTTGAAGAGCATCTGCATATATACTATGATCCGGATGAAGACACATTCTTTTATCAGCCAGCAGACGTAGTGAGTGATATGGACGGACCCGAGAGGGGTTCGGACACATCAGGTACACTCCATAGGACTTTTGGTTATGTAACTTTTTACCAATTCCGAGGATGGAATTTTTATAAGGAGGGTGGATTGTAACAATCCTGATTCTCCTTTAGGGGTAGCATAGTAAAGTGGCTGTTAGTCCAATTTTTAGACAAGGGTGGACTTGGATTAGTAATGAGAATGGATCAATTTAAAATATTAATATTATTATTATATATTATATATATATACTATATATATATACATATATATATAATATAATATATATTATATATAGAGCATGTTTAATAAAAAAAATATATTATTAATAACGAGTTATTTATTTACTATTTTTTTGTGTTAATGGGTTTTATTTTAATGTTTGTTTGTTTTTTTTTAAATAAGTGAGAAGTGTGTTTATATTATTTTTTTTTTGTACCATCAAACACCCATTAGGTTTGTACTATCCTTAGTATTTAAATAGAAAAAGCACAAACCTAATGGGTGTTTGATGGTACAAAAAAAAAATAACAAAGATAATATAACACACGCTCCTAACTTATTTAAAAAAATTAAACATAAAATAAAACCCATTAACACAAAAAAATAAGTAAATACATAACTCGTTATTAATAATTTTTTTATTAAACATGATCATATATATATATATATTAAAACTTTTAAATTGATCCATTCTCATTACTAATCCAAGTCTACCCTTGTCTAAAAATTGGACTAACGACAAATTTACTATTCTACCCCTAAAGGAGAATCAGGATTGTTACAATCCTTCCTCATAAAATTTCGTCATCGAAATTGGTAAAAGTTACATAACCAAAAGTCCTAGCGAGTGTACTTGATGTGGCCGAACCCCTCACGGGTCTGTCCATATCACTCATTATGTCTGCTGGCTGATAAAAGAATGCGTCTTCATTCGGATCATAGTATATATGCAGATGCTCTTCGGGATCCAATTCTTCTTCCGATGCCATTTTCGAACCTTCATCAAAGCTAAAATTAGAGTAGCATGAATGCTCTTCCGCGATATCTTCATCACCTAATAAATCTTCATGTCTCTTCCAGAAGGACACTTTGGCCTCGTTCCAAAAAGTAAGCGGTATAGGTGTCGTGGTCGCTACCTGAGTTCGACGCTTGTTCAAAATTATGCTCTTTCAACTTCGTTACCAAAGCCTCTAACTCCTTTCGCATCCGGGACATAGGACCTCGCACTCTAGTCTTCCTTACCAACATCCTGAAATCGTCATTTGATCGCATTAACATGTAAACAACAAAACAAAAAGAAATTTTCCTTATATGCTAGTGATAAGAATTCCAAATCCAACAATATTATTATTGTAAAAAAAAAGTTCCCTCAATTCATTACATCCACCATGTAGTCCATACATTAATCGAACAAATGCGGATATTTCTCCCACATAACATCCTCTAGTTCCTAATAAGCTTCCTTTGCCAAATGGTTGTTCCAGAGAATCTTCACTAGTGGGATGCTCTTATTCTTGAGCACCTGCTCCTTTCTGTCTAGGACTTTCGTTGGTGCCTCCTCGTAAGTCATGTTTGGGCGAATTTGGAGAGGCTCACTATCCAAACGTGTGTCGGGTCCGACACGTACCTCCTCAAAATCGAAATGTGAAAGCCGTTGTGGATACCCGAGAGGCTCGGTGGTAGTGCCAAGCGGTATGCCACGGCTCCCACTTTTTGAGGATCTCGAAAGGGCCCACAAATCTAGGGCTTAGCTTCCCTTTCCTCCCGAACCTCATGACTCCTTTCATAGGAGCGACCTTCAGGAAGACCTTAGTGCCAACTTCAAACTCTAGTTCTCGCCTCTTTCTGTTGGTGTAGCTCTTTTGACGACTCTGAGCCGTTGTCAATCTTTGTCTGATTATTGATACTTTCTCACATGTGTCGTGGATAATCTCTGGTCCGAGTAGTATCCGTTCTCCGACTTCATCCCGACTTCATCCCNGACTTCATCCCAATATAGTGGTGACTTGCATTTCCTCCCATATAGAGCTTCATAAGGAGCCGTTTCAATGTTGGCATGATAACAGTTGTTGTAGGCGAACTCCACCAATGGTAGGTACTGGATCCAACTTCCTTTAAAGTCTAGGACGCATAGTCGCAACATGTCTTCCAGAGTTTGGATCGTCCTCTCGGTCTGACTGTCCATCTGAGGATGGAAACCTCTTCTAAAAGTTAGTTTCATACCCATGGCTTCGTGTAGGCTTCGCCAAAATCTTGAGGTGAAACGCGGATCTCGATCCGACACAATGGACACTGGAATTCCATGTAACCATACAATCTCCTTGACATACAGCTCTGCAAACCAGTCCATGCTATACGTCATTTTGATAGGTAGGAAATGCGCTGTCTTGGTCAGTCTGTTGACGATAACCCAAACTGCGTCTTGGCCTCTTGGGCCTCTGGGGAAGCCGCATAAAAATCATGGAGATGTGCTCCCACTTCCATTCAGGAATGTGTAGGGGTTGTAAGGCTCCCGCCAGTCTCTGATGTTCTGCCTTGACTTGTTGACACGTGAGACATTGCTCCACAAAGTGTGCAATGTCTTTCTTCATTCCCTGCCACCAATAATTTCTTCGTAGGTCTCGGTACATTTTGGTGCCGCCTAGGTGTACGGTATATAAGGACTGATGGGCTTCTGTTAAGATGACCTTCTTCAATTCGGCATTGTTTGGAATGCACAGTCGATTGTGAAACCTTAAGATTCCATCTTCGGACACATGGAAATCCGATATTGACTCGTTATCTACTTCTTCGCGAAACTTCGTCAATTCGTCATCTGATGATTGGGCGATTCTAATTTGTTCCACCAGAGTTGGTTCAAGGGTTAGGCTACCCAAGTATGATTGAACTTCTTCGATTGCCATCTTAATGCCTGCTCGCTCCAGATTGAGGAGTAGCTCCTTCTGCATAGTGAACAAGGCTGATGCTTTCCCCGTCGTGGTCTTCCTATTGAGGGCGTCAGCAACTACATTTGCCTTCCCTGGATGGTAGTTGATCGCACAATTGTAGTCTTCTGGCAAAATGTCTGGAAATTCTTTTACAATCGGTATCTCTTCAATCTTTGTCTCTAGTTTGTCTTCTGTCACGCAGGCTAAAAATCTCGAGCATTCTTTCTTCAGTAATCGGGTCACGTGCAGTGCTGATATCAATTTAGGCGTGTTGATGCTCTAGTTTGCCACATTTAAAGTAGCCTGATTGCCCATAGAGGCAGTTTTTGCCATGCGTCCTTCCACATTTCGGGCACGGTGGGCGTGGCCTGCCTCCTCCTTGGTTGTTGTGGTGTTGCGTTGCATTATTCCTCATTGGTAGTTGATAAAATCTCCTCTTGCTGGCATGTTGTAGTGGCCTTCCATGACGGTTTCCTTGTGGGCCCCCGGCTTCTCTTCTTTTGGTTGAAGTATTTTGTGTTGATCTTCTGCATATGCTCAATCACTAAGGCCTTGCTAATCAGATCCGACAAGTTTTCGATTTTGAACCCTACAATCTGGTTCATGATGCGCAAGTGCAAACCCCGCTCGAACTTCCTAGCCTTCAGGTCTTCAGTGGCCACTAAATATGGAGCAAACCGTGAGAGTTCTATAAATTTGGTAGCATACTGCTCCACAGTCAGTGACCCTTGTATTAGCTCAGTGAACTCCAGGACCTTAGCCTACCGAACTGACAGGGGAAAGAAACGTTCCAGAAACTCCTCTTTGAAGTTCTTCCATGTAATAGACATGCCGTCACCGAGTCGTTGCTCCAGGTAGCAACCCACCAGTGCTCTGCCTCAGCAGTCAACTTAAAGGTGGTGTAGCGAACCATCTGGTCGTCCATGCAGTACATGACCTCCATGAGCTTCTCCATCTATAAGATCCAATTCTCCGCTGCCACTGCATCCGGTTGTCCCTCAAAGGTTGGGGGGTGTTGCTTGTTGAATTACTCGAAGATGTAGCCGTGTCGTTCTCCTCTATCTACTTTCCACCTTGCTTAGTGTTAGCTCCCTTTGCCAACAAGTCCACTAGGTGCACATACGTTTATTCTTTCTGACATTTATTAGAAAAAAAAATGACTTATGTGGTCCTGTTCAATGTATAGCCTTGTGTACGTATATACCCACCTTGCTATCACACCATCATGTCAACTTGAAGTTTGTCCTCGCTTCAATGAATCAAGATAGATCACCTAGGTTGACCATGACATAGTCTAGATGGAATGCCCAATTCTACTTATGACTGATCAAAACATTTTATAAGTTATAATGACCCTTTGACTATGATTTTCCTGTGCGCTAAAATACTTTACTCACACTATAGTCAAATACAATGTAACATAATGACCTTTACATACATATATTAGGTAAATATTCAAAACACATATATGCTATGTAAAACATTTAATAAATATATCCAATGTTCAATAATTAAATCAGGAAATAATTAATCAATATTCATTACAACAAAATTAATCATATGATCAATTGGAGTTTTGGACACCAGTTCCAACAATCTCCAACTTGTCCACAATTCCAATTTGGACATTTATTTGTCACTTAGTAAAATCCAAAAGGTTTTACCATGGCAAGTATCCATTGAAAATTTTTTATACAAAACTTAGTCTCCTTTTAAAATTCCACCATTTCTGTTATCACCTTATGGATTCTCTTTAAGAGACATCTTATCCTTAAGATAACATTTGCATCAAGAGTTGCAAACCATCTTTGATCCTCTAGTGGAACTGACACCCTATAGTTGTCACAACATTTTGTTGTATTCCTCCCACTTAGTTACTGTTTTGCTTGAAAGTAATCAGTCTTACTTCCAGTGACACTTATTTGACAACTTGTTAATAATCCATTGGATTTTAACTATTGATAACCTTCTTACATCATTAGCCTATGATGTATAACCTTTATCAATACTGGGTATTACTGTTTCTTGTTTAACATCTATTCTGTACATGTTGTTTTATCAATGCATTGATGTTCTAACAACATGGATGTATGCATATCAATGCCTCTAGATTTCTTAGCTAAATACTTTTCTTTCTGTATCTTAAAAATACAAGTGTCATATACTTTAAGTATAGTTTTGGTGAAGATTTTTCTCATAGTTAATCTCCATCTTTCTGAGAAAAATACTTTACCACCAATACTTTGAAAGTTTTATCATTCCCGTCTATTATAATCCTCACTTGTAGACTCATGTTCAACATCTAAGTGTTGATGCCTGAGGCATCTCTACAAATTGTCAGACTTAGTTGGATCACAAACTAACATAGCTTCTATCAACATCCAAACCATTATTATTGTATCTACTTGGGATATAATTCAAATACAAAATCTACACTCCCACTACAATATGACATGTACTAGATGTCAGTAAAATGTCTAAAAATGTCTGGCAACATTCTCTAATTACCCTTCCTTACTCTTTTATGGGATATAATTTATCCAAGACCTTTTAATTCTTAAAATTATACTTTAAGAATTAAATTAAGAAGACTATGCTTTTATTACTATTTATTCTCAATATCTCATACTATCTTTGGTATTCACCAAAGTGTATTTGAGATATTATCCATATTTTTGATTAACTTATTCTCTCATATATGCTCGTAAAACTATCTCTTTTACCCAATAATAAATAGAAAATATACACTAATCAAGACACCTGCCTATAGGTCTTTTCCAAAATAGGAAACCACTTGTTCATTGAATCCTCTAACAAGGATACTTGGACTAGGATCTCATTAAGATTCAATGGGCCTCTAGGGGCCATCCAAAGCCTCTGTACCTTGCAGGCTTACTACGCTCTCAACTACCCACTCAAGGTATCTGATAAAGTGCAAATTTCTTTGCTTTATTCTTCATCATGATCCCCTAATATGAATGTATGATAGTTTTGAGAATGTCATCAATGCTAGTTTGATTGTTTACTTCTTCATTTAGTAAACCAAGTTCCTTGAATCTAACAAGTTCATTGTCAAGTGATACAACTCTGCCCATCTTTGTACTTGTTTTTGGTTTGAGAAGCTGATTCCCAAAGCGTGCTTCCACATACTTTAGCATGTTTGAATTGTACTTGAAAGCTTCTAGCTTTCCTTAAAGCTCCGAAGTAATTGATGTTAGGATATAATTTCTAACGGTACTATTTACATAGTCTCATTGAGTATATATACCTATAAATTATTCCATGTTTGGACTTTAGTCTTGGTTAATGTGGATGACTCTGCACCATTTGGTGCCGTCTTTGTGTCAAAGATTTGTCATATTTTATATTCTTCATAATTATGGTGTGACAATATGATAACGGGACCAATAGGCAAAATGGACAAATCATATTTAGTGAAAACTGAAAGAATTAAAGAACATTATTAGGGCATGTTTTTAGCAATTAAATAAAAATATGTAAACCCAAAAGAAAACATATAATATCATAAAAGCAACGACAACCTAGTCCCGTAAATTAAAACACCCTCCGCATGGAGCAAGGCTCAAGGCCAAGACAAGGTGCTCTTAACCATCCTGACTAGGTGAGACCTTAATCTCAATATTAATGCTAGTTAGTCATTAATAAATACTATTAATACTACTATTTCATTAATAAACTGTCGGTTTTAGCACTTATAATTTTAGAATAACATATCTTCGCGGGAAGGTTAATACCCTAAATTAGTTAAGTGAATACCATCAAGTAGATTTGTCATGATTGTAAAGTAACTTTGTCAGAATCACTTATAAGATTAGGTATTCACTTGACAATCACGACAAATCCACTTGATGGTATTCACTTGACTAATTTAGGGTATTAACCTCCCTGTGGAGCTATGTTATCCTAAAATTAGAGATTGTGGTAAAACCGACAATTTATTAATTACATAGTTGTATTATAGAAGTATTTATTAATGACTAACTAGCATTAATAATGAGATTAAGGTCTCGCCTAGTTATGGTGGTTAAGAGCACCTTGTCTTGACTTTGAGTTTTGCTCCATGCAGAGGGTGTTTTTAATTTACAGGACTAGGTTGTCGTTGCTTTTTATGATATTATATGTTTTCTTTTGGGTTTAATTATTTTATTTAATCACTAAAAACATATCCTAATAATGTTCTTTAATTCTTCTAGTTTAACCTACATATGATCTGTCCATTTTGCCTGTTTGTCCTATTATCATATTGTCACACCATAATTATTAAGAATGGAAAATGCAAAACGACAAATCTTTGACATAAAGAGGGCACCAAATGGTGCAGAGTCATCCAAGATACCCAGGGCTGAAGTTTGAATAGGGAATAATTTATAGGTATACTCAATGGGACTATGTAAATAGGTATCCTAACATCAGTTACTCCAGAGCTTTATGGAAAGCTAGAAGCTTTCAAGTATGCTTCGGACATGCTAAAGTATGTGGAAGCATGCTTTGGGAATTAGCTTGTCAAAGCAAAAGCAAGTACAGAGATGGACAGAGTTGTATCAATCGACAATGAACTTGTCAGATTGAAGGAATTTGGTTTACGAAATTAAGAAGTAAACAGTCAATCTATCATTGATGACATTCTCAGAACTATTATACATTCATATGAGGAGATCAAGATGAAGAATAAAGGCAAAGAAATTTGCACTTCATCAGATACCTTAAGTGGGGTAGTTGAGAGCGTGGTAAGGCCATAAGGTACAGAGGTTGGTAGCACTTCCTACTTTGAAGCGAAAGGTAAAGAGGGAAAGGCCAAGGGTGATGGCAAGGTTGGTGGAACTAGTGTCCAAAACTCTAATTGATCATAGGATTATATTTGTTGTAATGAATATTGATTGATTATTCCCTGATTAATTATAGAACATTGGGCATATCTATTAATGTTTTACATAGCATATATGTGTTTTGAATATTCACCCGATATATGTATGTAAAGGTCCTTAGGTTACATTGTATTTGATTGTGGTGTGAGTAAAATATTTTAGCACACAGGAAGATCATAGTCAAATGATCATTGTAATCTATAAAGTGTTATGATTCATAGTTATAAGGTGGAACTGGGCATTCTACCCTAGACTATTACTCTTAATCCTGAGAAGTTAGTGAACTAGATGTCTGAGTGAATATTACTTTGATGTATTGTGGAGTGAGACCAATTTTCTTGGTCAACATCTTTATACATCGGGTGATTGATATGAAGCATTCTTGAAGATCTCTCTTCAAAAAGGAATCCAAGTCGTTTGTTGGATAAACAAAGAAATAAGGAACATTCTCATTGTTTTAGGATTGATAAGAATGTTTTATTTTGTATCTTAGGCCTAAGTGGATTTCGGAGGAATTTATTTGAAACAGATGTACAAGGGTGAGAGAAATCTCACAGGATACAATGAGATAAAACATAAAATTCGAATCCGGTAACTCAAGGAAAAAGATGTAGTGAACAAAGTGACAGTTAATCATCTTTGTTTTAACTATGGAATAAATTTCATTGATGGGTATTATATCTAATTCATATTGTCAAAATATGAATTAGAGTGCAATCACATTTGATTAGTGGAATCATCTGTGATTTTTTGTTAGCTGTGTTGAGTCACTTAGTACAAGATTTCACAAAGGACTAAATAGCTAATTCTATTTTCCTTCACGTCCCTTCTTTAGTTGATGTAAATTGACAAAGGTAAATATGTTCCTCAGTTATTTTATTAAGGATTTATTTATTTAGGTTGTTTTTATTTAAATAAAATTGAGTTTTGAATTTTATTCGAGCTTATTTTATTTTTATTAAAAACTTGGGCTAAGAGAGTTTATTTCTAAGAGCCTTGTATGAAGAGGTTTGGGCCAAAGGAATTAATTCCTAGGCTTGGTCCAAAGAGAAAGGAGCATTGGGCCAAAGAGGTGAAACCAAGGGTCCCAAGCTAAGTCCAATAAAGATGAGGGCTAGGGGTAAACCTTAGCCTATAGTCGGCCAATGGGGGAGAGTTTTCTCCCCCTTGGCCGACGGCTAGAAGTTGCCCAAAGGGTGAGCGATTTCGCCCCCCCAAGGCCGACGGCCACTAGAGGAGAAATCCTCTAGTGACTTGTAATCCCTTTTTGCTTGGTATTTGATTTAATTATATTTTCCAAATCCATACAGTAATTGGATTCTATAATTTTCTCCACCTCCTCTTTAAGTAATCCTAAATCTATAAATAGAGGATTATAAGAAGCATGAGACACACCAACACAAAGCATTAACACAATTACTTCAACAAAGAGTTGAGAGCTACAATATTGTAGAGGGTGTGGGAAAAATATTCAATAGAGCTTTAACTCTTGTGCTTCTAGTTGTGAAGTCACACTTATAGTCATATTCAGCCATCAAGAAGATTTGAAGATTGAAAAACTTTGTTCTTCATGTTCATTGCGTTCTTCGTGTTCTTCGAAGCTCCTTCAAGTCCTTGGTAATCTTAGATCTTAAGATCTAAAAGTTATTGGTGTTCTTGGCATTGTTCTTCAACCTTTGAAGATCATCAACAACAAGCATGAAAAATGATTCAAAGCGGCATGCAAATATTTCTAAATACCTAAAGGAAGCCCACACGATTTGTAAGTAACTATAAACTTGTTGTTTCTCTTATTACTAGAATAATCAAATGTTATGTTTTCTCTTGAAGTATGCTACGATCATATGCTTTTTGTTTTCCTACTGCTTATGATGTTTTGATAATCATGATCCCCAACAATTGGTATTAGAGCCATCTTCAAAGAAACATAGTTTTGATTTTCTAGCATGATGTTTTTTCGGCCATGCATGTTGTTTGTTTGATTTTTTGATCAAAACTGCTGCGATGAAATTGATTGATCGTTCATCAACCTCAAACATGTTTATTAACATGTAAGGAACTGATGTGGAATGTTTCAAATCAATAGGAGAACATTTGATATTTTATTTATGTTTTTCCATGCAAAACAGTGTTGCTGTAATTTTACAGCAAGGGTTGTTGCAATTACGAATTTTTTGAGATGCTTTAAGAAATTTCTAAAATTACTTGAAGAATGTTTTATGCATGGAAAATTCGTGGTTGACGCAATGCAAAAATCAGATTCAGGTTTTGAATTTTATTCGAAGGGTTTCTGGTCCGTTTTTCATTCGTCGACAGTTTCTGGATTTTCAGATTTCCAGAAGTGACTGTTTTTGTTTTAATTTTTTTCGCATGACTTGTATGTGCTGAAAAATTAATGGGACAATTGATTTCACATGTAAAAAGGTTGGTTGATACATTGGAAAAGTCGAATCAGTGTTTCGAACCTTTTCTAAACACAGTTTCAAGGTTTTCCAAACGAACACCAATTCTGGAATTGTAAAATTCCTGGAACATTTTAAACTTTTAATATTTTCTTTTGATGTATAATCATGGAAAGAAATTTCTTTGATTATGGAATATATTATAGGACATATAGAACATGGTTTTGATAAAAAAAAAGGTTCTCAAGTTTGTTATAATGTTTCAAAAGGAAACTTTTGAATCTTTAATTCAAGAAGGTTTAACTTAAAACATAAGGCTTGAAATCAATGTTGTCTTATTAATTTTGAAGGCAAGGGTTACATGTTGTCCATGATCTTTTACTTTTACATTGAAACATGTTTACATTCATTTTTTTTTATTGATAAAGTTTAAATGATTATTGCATGTTTACACGTCATGAGTTTTTATAACCATGAGATGGGTAATAACCATTAATTTAATCTATGGTTATGGAGGCATCACTTTATAGTGAAGCCGAGTCGCTACCTTAAAAGTATAATACCTAAGAAGTACCCTAGGGGCAGCAATGTCTATGGAAGGATTAGGGTTTTTACTAAAACCCTAAACCTAGAACCCTAAGGTTTTGTCCATAATGATTCTTTGACCTATTTTTTGGTACATAGTTTCCTAAGGGAGTTGGTTGTGATCTTATTTACAAAACTTAAACATTCAACCTAGTTGGAATAATGTTTAAGAGCTGTGTTAGGAAACTTATGAATAAAGAATATTCTGGATAAGGTTTGTTTTTCCAATTATGGAAACTTGTTTCCGAAATTAAGAAAATGATAACGGTTGAATTTTCTTAGTGGGAGTAGAAGTTGAAAACTCCTAGGACCTCATAAATGGTTGGCTCTTACTTCCCGCTTTCGGAAGTTGATTCCCAAAACGTTCCTCTAGAAACTTAAGCATGTCAGAAGCATACTTGAAAGTTTCTAGCTTTGTGTACAGCTCTAGAACAATTGACGTTAAGGTATCATCTCTAACGGTACTATTTACATAGTCTCATTGAGTATATCTATCAATTATTCCTTGTTCAGACTTTAGTCCAGGATAAGCTAGACGGCTCCATACCATTTTGTGTCCTATTAGCGTCAAAGATTTGTCATATTATGATTTCCATTCTTAATAGTTATGATGTGACAAGATTATAATAGGACCAACAGGCAAATGGGACAGATCATATGTAGTGAAAACTGAAAGAATTAAAGAACATATTATGGCATGTTTTAGCAATCATAATAATATGTAAAACCTAAAAAAAACATATAATATAAAAGCAACGACAACCTAATCCTTGTGAACTAAAAAACATCCTCCCCATGGAGCAAGGCTCAAGGCCAAGACAAGATGCTCTCAGCCACCCTGACAAGGCAAGACCTGAATCTCATCATTAATGTTAGGTAGTCATTAATAGATACCATTAACACCAGTATGTCATTAATGAACTGCTGGTTTTACTACAGTCTCTAATTTCAAGATAACATAGCTCCATGGGGAGATTAATACCTTGAATTAGTCAAGTGAATACCATCAAATAGATTTTGTAGTGAATGTCAAGTAACTCCACTGCGGGTGGTCGTCCTTGATGTATAAAATACTATTCATCTATCCTTCTGAAATCTATATGATCTATAAAATAAAAACACCCTCTGCGTGGAAGCAAGGCGCAAGGCCAAGACAAAATGTTCTTACTTTATTCTCACCGTAGATTTATGATCGAGACTGTCTAGAATTCAAGGAATCCGTTTCTCTCACTTGATATTTCAATAGTAATGGGTTTTTATTCTCTTGCCTTTTTGATTGGATTATCCTTCTAATCTTATAAGGAGTTTTAACATAGTTAAAACTCTTATCTTATTAGGTATTCCAATTTCTTGAAGATTTGAATCCAATTTATTAGGGCATTGCCTTTTCAGGATATGGTTGACTAGTGTAAAATTAGTAAACCATCTCCCAAAAAGGGGCCAATCATTTATGAGGTCTTAGGAGTTTTCAACTCCTACTCCCACTAAGAAAATCCAACCCTTATCTTTTTCTCAATTTTTGGAAACAAGTTTCCATAATTGGAGAAACAAAACCTTATCCAAAATATTATTTATTCATTAGTTTCCTAATCTTATTTATTTAGGTCTTTTTTATTTAAATAAAATTAGGCTTTGAATTTTATTCAAGCTTATTTTATTTTATTAAAAACTTGGGCTAAGAGAATTTATTTCTAAGAGCCTTGTATGAAGAGGTTTGAGCCAAAGGAATTAATTCCTAAGCTTGGTCTAAAGGGAAAGGAGCATGGAGCCAAAGAGGTGAAACAAGGGGACCAGGCTAAGTCCAATGGAGAGAAGGGCAAAGGGTAAACCCTAGCCCATAGTCGGCCAAAAGGGTAGAGTTTTCTCCCCCCATGGCCGACGACTACAAGTCGGCCAAAGGGGAGAGAATTCTCCCCCCCCCCCCCCCAAGGTTGACAACCACTAGAGGAGAAATCTTCTAGTGCTTGTAATCCATTTTTCTTGGGATTTGATTTAATTCTATTTTCCAATTTCATTTAATTCTCAAATTTTCTCCACCTCCTCTTCAACCTAAATCTATAAATAGAGGATCATAAGAAGCATAAAAAACACAAGTAGCACACAATTGAATTAGTACAATTCAGCTAAATATAGTAGAAGGTGTAGAAAAAATATTCTAGAGTGTTTTAACTCTTGTGCTTCTAGTTCTGAGTCAACACTCACAGTCATATTCAGCCATCAAGAAGAAGATTTGAAGATTGAAGAACTTTGTTCTTCCTATTCTTCGTGTTCATTGTGTTCTTCGTATTCTTCGAAGCTCTTTCAAGTCCTTGATGATTTTAGATCTTTAAGATCTAAAAGTTCTTGGTATTCTTGGCATTGTTCTTCAACCTTTGAAGATCATCAACAACAAGTATGAAGAAGGATTCAAAACCTCATGCAAATATTTCTAAATGCCTAAAGGAGGCCCACACAATTCTTAAGTAACAACAAACTTGTTGTTTCTCTTATCATTAGAATAATCAAATGCTATGTTTTCCTCCTGAAGTATGCTACGATCATATGCTTTTTGTTTTTTCCGTTGCGTATAATATTTTTATAATCATGATCCCTAACAATTGGTATCGGAGTCATCTTCAAAGAAACATAATTTTGATTTTCTAGCATGATGATTCTGTGTTATTTGTTTGGTTTTTGTTCAAAACAGCTCCTATGAGATTGATTGATCATTCATCAACCTTAAACATGTTTATTAACATGTAAGGAACTGATCTGGAACGTTTCAAATCAATAGGAGAACGTTTGATTTTTATTTATGTTTTTCTATGCAATACAGTGTTGCTGTATTTTTTACAGCAGGGACTGTTGCAATTACGAATTTTTGAGATACTTTAAGCAACTTCTAAAATTACTTGAAGAGTGATTTCTGCATGGAAAATTCGTGGTTGACACAATGCGATAACCGGATTCAGGTTTTGAATTTTATTTGAAGGGTTTTTGGTCTGTTTTTCATTTGTC
>FXXK01000904.1:86289-140340 GCA_900184695.1 Betula pendula
ACACTCCAACCGATCGCCTCTCTATGCTCCTTGGGTACTTTCATTAAGCTGCTCTCTTGGTCTTCTCTTAAATCAGATGCAATGATGACCGGGAGAGTTTCGTTCGAACCTAAGAACGCATATTTGAGTTTTTCCGGGAGTGGCTTGAGCTCTAGTCTTGGTGGGGAAATGAGGGAAGGAATGGGGGGGGGGTGGCCTGAAGTGATAGGTAAAGGCTCCTTCGGTGCTCTCCACGGGGGAAAGTCTATGGCGGCCGCAGTATCTAGTAAGGAACTAACCTCGCTGATATACTGCTCCGTGTCGAAGTCTTCACTGCCAAAATGAGTTAGGCAGGCCTCCAAGGGATCTTTCATTAACTGATGGGGGAGTGTATCTTCCACAGTTTCCTCGATGATATCCAAGAAGAAACACTCACTCATGTCCGGCGGGTGCTGGAAGGCATTAAAGATATTCAACTTGACCTTCATGTTGCCAAACGTGATTTCCATCTCTCCGGTCCTACAATTAATGCACGCATTAGCCGTGGCTAAGAAAGGACATCCTAGGATGACCGGAATCAACTTATTCGGATTTGAGACAGGTTCTGTATCAAGAACAATAAAATCTATCGGAAAGTAGAACTTGTCCACCCTTATGATCACATCCTCAACAATACCACGTGGTTTCTTAATTGATCGATCAGCAAGTTGTAAGACAACCGTCGTGGGCTTCAATTCTCCCAGTCCTAACTGTACGTACACCGACTACGGGAGTAAATTCACACCTGCTCCTAAGTTGAGGAGCGCTTTCTCCACCGCGTGGTCTCCTATTATGCATGAAATGGTCGAAGCACCAGGGTCCTTGAATTTAGGAGGGATGTTGTGCTGGATTAAGGAGCTCAATTGCTCTGTGAGAAGGATTTTCTGAGGGGTGTGGCTCCTTGTTCTTCGCTTCTGTGTGCACAGGTCCTTCAGAAATTTGGCGTATGGGGGTATCTGCCGGATTGCATCAATGATGGGGATATTGATTTTGACTTGCTTGAACACCNGGTTCTTGGCACCTCTTCAGCCATAGGGTTAGTCTGCACTCTTAGATTCGAGTCCCTTTCGGTTCTACGATGTCTACGAGTGCGTTCTAAGTCTAGGTCGCAATTCAAAAGTGGTAAAGATAAAGACCGACGACCATGCATACGCTACTGGTTTAACAATGGCAATTTATACAGAGGATATATACACAATTGAAAAACAAAAACAAATTTTAGAAGTTACTCTGTCTGCAATGCAGTAGCTCCTGTGGTGCTGTCTGAGAGATGGTCGCTCGAGCCAAGTTTGAGTTTCGCTCGAGCCAACAACTTCGCTCGAGCTATATGAGGATTTCGCTCGAGCCACTTATGCAGAACCTGAAACAGACAGCACTGGACACAAAGTCAGATTCTAAACAAAATGAGTTATGCACAAAATATGGACGGAATTAAAGTAGATTCAACCCTAAGTACTTAATAAACAACCGTTAAACAGTCCCCGACAACGGCGCCAAAAATTGATGTGGATTTTACGGATCAATTATAAAAGACCACTCGCAATAGGACGAATCCTTTATAGGATAGGGCTATTTTTGAGGGTATCGAACCTCAAGGACTGTTCTAAGTTGGGTGTTCATCAAATACTCAGAATAAAATTCTAATCTAACTCAGGAAGATAATTTATTGTTTTGAAAACTAAATTGAAGCTTAAATACGTAAATGGAATTCAAAAGAAATAAAAACTAGGATTAAATCCACCCACCAAACCTCATTCCCATGATCGTTCATTACTCATGTGGGATTTTCAGTATACACATGATATGAGTCGTATGATGTCAATCATACGACGCCATCGACAAGAAAATAAATTTTGTTTTGAAGAAAAGATAAATCATCTTTGGTGATTACGGATCGATAACCCTAAACTATTTTGATACGATCCCGCTTTCCTACGCAATGACATATATAATTCTAAACAGCATACATTATCATCAAGAATCAAGAATAACCATCCTAGGTTTGCATGAATCTCGTACCCCAAATTAAAGCTAAACTAAGATGTAGCATGATTTATGAACCTAAGTATGACCTATCAAGCTTCTTGAATGGAATGTCCAATTGATACATTGCTTTAGCTATCATCCCCATTAATCAACAGAAAATTAAAGATGTAATCATTAAGAATAGACTATCTCATAGACAAGATTGAATGGACTCAAGAATGATTATTATCAATGAAGAAACAAATTTACAAATGGTTTTGCAATTCCCTAAGCTAAACAATCATCATGTATATTCTGGAAATCCCCGCAATGGAATACAAACTACATATGGAATTTGGAGAGGGTTTCATCCAACTCCCCTATTTAGAAAGAGATTAGCCACTCATAGGAGGAGTTGAAATTCTCGTATTAGGTTAAGAAAGTCATCTCCTAGAGGTTCTTCTTCCCTTTTGGACGGACTTCAACAATGATCTCAGGATGCTCTTTGCTCTGCCCACGAATTCCCTCCTTCTCTGGTTCCAGAAATCCAAACATATATCAAATCCCCCAACTCACTCTCCAACCCTCAATCACTCCCCAAATCCCTCTTTTCAAGGGACTTTCTCATCACCTTAATCTCTCATTATTCAATACAATCGAGTCAACACTCGTTTTGAGGGATTGGAGAGCTGTTCTCGCACTGATTAGGTCTTCCTTGATCCTCTTTTCCTCTAAATCCGGCGCAGATCGCACTTCAGACTCTGACTGGACCAACTTAGCTCGAGGCAAGTTATTGTTTCGCTCGAGCTATGAGGAGTGAACATCGCTCGAGCCATAAGTAGAGATCGCTCGAGCTATGAGGAGTGAACATCGCTCGAGCCATAAGTAGGGATCGCTCGAGCTAAGTCAAGCATATGTCGCTCGAGCCAAATGATTAAGTAGCTCGAGCCATGTGAGGAAGTTGGCATATATTGAGGAATTCCATGATGAATAGTAACCTTTTCCATAAGACCTGAAAATACTAACAAACACTAAAAACACGACAAAATATTATATTACAAAATAACTAAGGTTTAACAAATGCAAGTTAAGGGGCTTGAATGCATAACATTCAAGGCTTATCAGTAATCTATCAAGTGTTATGGTTCATAGTCATAAGGTAAAACTGGGCATTCTAACCTAGATTATATCATGGTCAACTTTGGTGATCTGTCTTGATGCAGTGAAGCGGGGATAGACTTCAGGTTGACATGATGATATAATAGCAAGGTGGGATACATGTACAGGGCTATATACTGAACAAGACCACGTGAGTCATTGTTCTTTCTAATAACTATCAGAAAGAATAAATGTACATGCACGATAAATTATAATTATTACTCTTAATCCTGAGAAGTTAGTGAACCAGATGTCTGAGTGAATGTCACTTTGATGTATTGTGGAGCAAGACCAACTTTCCTAGTCAACATCTCTATACCATTGGGTGATTGACATGAAGTATTGTGCAAGATCTCTTTTCAAGAAGGAATCCAAAACCTTTGTTGGATAAACAAAGAGATAAGAAAAATTTCCATTGTTTTAGGATTGATAAGAATGTTTTATTTTGTATCTCAAGCTTGAGTGGGTTTCAGTGGAATTTACTTGAAACGGATGTACAAACGTGAGAGAAATCTCACAGGGTACAAGACCACGTGAGTCATTGTTCTTTCTAATAACTATCAGAAAGAATAAATGTACATGCACGATAAATTATAATTATTACTCTTAATCCTGAGAAGTTAGTGAACCAGATGTCTGAGTGAATATCACTTTGATGTATTGTGGAGCAAGACCAACTTTCCTAGTCAACATCTCTATACATCGGGTGATTGACATGAAGTATTGTGCAAGATCTCTTTTCAAGAAGGAATCCAAAACCTTTGTTGGATAAACAAAGAGATAAGAAAAATTTCCATTGTTTTAGGATTGATAAGAATGTTTTATTTTGTATCTCAAGCTTGAGTGGGTTTCGGTGGAATTTACTTGAAACGGATGTACAAACATGAGAGAAATCTCACAGGGTACAATGAGATAAAACATAAAGTTTGAATCCGGTGACTCAAGGAAAAAGATGTAGTGAACAAAGTGACAGTTAATCATCTTTGTTTAACAATGGAATAAGTTCCATGGAAGGGTATTATGTTTAACAAGTATGTCATGAAGGATTAATTGTATATTGTTAAAATATAAATTAAAGTGCAATCACATTTATTTAGTGGAATCATTTGTGATTTTTAGTCAAGTGTGATAAGTCACTTAGTGACAAGATTTCACAAAGGACTAAATAGCTAATTCTATTTTCCTTTAGGTCATTTCTTGAGCTGATGTAAATTGACTAAGGTAAATATGTTTCTTAGTTATTTTATTAAGGTTTTACTTATTTAGGTTGTTTTTATTTAAATACAATTGAGCTTTAAATTTTATTCGAGCTTATTTTATTTTTATTAAAACCTTGGGCTAAGAGAGTTTATTTTTAAGAGCCTTGTATGAAGAGGTTTGGGCCAAAGGAATTAATTTCTAGGCTTGGTCCAAAAAGAAAGGAGCATTGGGCTAAAGAGGTGAAACCAAGGACCCTAAGCTAAGTCCAATGGAGATGGGGGCTAGGGGTAACCCTAGCCCATAGTCGGCCAATGGAGGAGAGTCTTCTCCCCCCATGGTCAATGGCTACAAGTCGCCCAAAGGGCAGTGAATTCTCCCCCCCAAGGCCGACGGCCACTAGAGGAGAAATCCTCTAGTGGCTTGTAATCCTTTTTTACTTGGTATTTAATTTAATTCTATTTTTCAATTTTATACCGTAATTGGATTCTAGAATTTTCTCCACCTCCTTTTCAAGTAAACCTAAATCTATAATAGACGATCATAAGAAGCATAAGACACACCAACACAAAGCATTAACACAATTACTTCAACAACGAGTTGAGAGCTACAATATAGTAGAGGGTGTAGGAAAAATATTCAAGAGAATTTTAACTCTTATGCTTCTAGTTGTGAGTCCACACTCACAGTCATATTCAGCCATAAGAAGAAGATCTGTAGATTGAAGAACTTTGTTCTTCATGTTCATCGTGTTCTTTGTGTTCTTCAAAGCTTCTTCAAGTCCTTGGTGATCTTAGATCTTTAAGATCTAAAAGTTCTTGGTGTTCTTAACATTGTTCTTCAACCTTTGAAGATCATCAACAACAAGCATGAAGAACATTTCAAAGCATCATACAAATAGTTCTAAATGCCTAAAGGAGGCCCACACGATTTGTAAGTAACTACAAACTTGTTGTTTTTCTTATTACTAGAGTAATCAAATGCTATATTTCCTTTTGAAGTATGTCACAATCATATGCTTTTTGTTTTTTCCACTACGTATGATGTTTTTATAATCATGATCCCCAACAGAGGTTTCTACCATGGGTTTAAAAATAAAGTTAAAATAGTTCCAAAGGCAAAGCCAAAGGGATTTGTTCATACTGCAAGGGTAATGGACATGGGTGTTCTTGCATTAAACATAATTTAATGCAATCCTCGGCCGCGGTGCCAAAAACGTGTTGTAGTTGAACTCTTTGGTTGTAGGTTCCATTCATAATTGGGAGGAGTTAGCTACTAAATTTCTAAAGAAGTTCTTTCCAGCTCAAAAGACAAGGCAACTTAGGAGGGAGATTCAAATCTTTCAACCGAAGGATGGAGATATTTTCTTTGAAGCATGGGAACATTTCAATAAGCTGCTTCTCAAGTATCCACACCACAATCTATCTCAAGATGATCAGGTACAAGCGTTTTACCACTTACGACTACGAGCAAATTTTTAATAAATTACAAGAAAACTTTTGACCATGGTCTTTTGTGTAATAAAGACCATTACTCACACCACAATCAAATACAATGTAACTTAGGGACTGCTTTCATGCATACAATTAGTAAAGCCACATATATGCAATCGAAGATAATAATAAATATGTCCATTGTTCAATGATTAAGTCAAGAAATTTAATAACAAAATTTATTACATCAAAAATATCTTATGATCAATTGGACACTAGTTCTAACAATCTCCCACTTGTCCTTAATTCCCATTGGACACTTATCTACAGTCTTCATTCACTCAGTAAAACTCACTGTTTTACTATGGCAAGTGACTAGTGATAAAGAACTACTAAAACTTAGTCTTTTTAGGATTATGCCTTTCTTTATCTCCCTATGAGATTCTCTATACGAGACTTCTCATTCTTGAGATAATTTTGCATCTATAGGGTTGCAAAATTACTTTGGCTAAATATAGAGTTAACAACACATCGTTGATCCAACACTCAGTTTCTATCTCTCCAACTTACTGTCTCTCTTAAAAAGTAATCTCTTTTACCTTTTTAGGGAAACGTCTATGACAACTATCAATAATCCATTGGATTTTGATTATTAGTAACCTTCTCACATCATATTCTTATAACGTTGAACCTTCATTAATACTTGGTATTACTATTTTGGTATAACATCTTTTGTACATGTTGTCTCATTAAGATGTTTGATGTTCTGACAACATGGATACAAGCATAGAGCCATAAATGCATTTATGCATTCTGCTCTTAATGCCATTTGGATCTTAGCTAAGTACTTGTCTTATTGTATCTTTAAGATACAAATGTCACAATTAAAATTTATGACATTAAATCTAAATAGACTCTAAGTATGGTTCTTGATGAAGAATTTTCTCATAGTTGGTCCTCATCTTCCTAAGAGAAATTCTTCTTCATCATTACTTTGAAGGTTTTATCCTTCCTGTCTATTCTTACTCCCACTTGTAGATTGATGCAGGAGAAGTCCAACCTTAAATTGGTTTATTTTATTTATACATGTGTATTTTAGTTTTCTTTTTCAATAAGGATTGTGTTTTCCTTTTCCTTTAGGATTATGTTTTCCTTTTCCAAATAGGCTTTATTTAGTTTTTCCTTTTCCATGTTAAATTAAGATCATATCTTAGGCTATATAAAGGCAACTAATGTGTGTTATTTTTCAATTCAGTTTTCAAGCATCAATAGATTTCTAGTCTTTCAAAGTTATTTTCTGTTTGTTTATTTAGGGGCAATCAAGGTCTTTCTCTTCCCTATATTTTATTTTCTCTCTTCTTAGAGGTTTTTTTTTTTTTTATTCAATATTCAATTATTAGTTTCTGCTTCTATCATACGTTGTCAAAACAATCTTAGTTTTTTCCGGCGTCAATTGGTATTAGAGCTTAGCGTCTTCTTCAGGTGAAATTTTTGTTTTCATTAGTTTTCATAGCTGGTGGTTGTGGTCGGTGTGGACAAGTTCTAAATGAGGAAGTCTCATACCATGATCACAATGTACAACATGTGATGAATGAAGACTTGCAAAGGCAGGTTGCAGAGTTAACCCAGCATCTAGTGGCACAAAACTTAGAAAGGGATCGCGAGATGGATGATCGCAATTCAGATTCTAGCTTCGTGAACCCGTATCACAACCCTATTCTGGATCGGGAATAGCGTGGTAAGGATGAGTGATATGGAAACTTAAGCCTCAAAGTTGAGCTTCTAGAATTTTCTGGCACTCTACAAGCTGAAGGCAAAGTAGAGAGGATCTTTGATTATAAGGAGGTTTCAGGTTGCATGAAGGTGAAGCTTGTCGCCACCAAGCTAAAGGTCGTGCATCTGCTTGGTAGGAGCAGTTAAAGCGATCACGGGATAGACAAGGCAAGTCAAAGATCTGTGATTGGGAGAAGATGAAGGGACACTTTTTACCCTTCTGATACTCTCAGACGTTGTTTCAATGACTTCATACAATGAGATAAGGTGCAAAATCTATTGATGATTACCCCGAAGAATTCTACTAATTGGTTGCTTGAAATGACTTGTCCGAGATCAAAGCGCAGGTAGTGGTATGATACTTTGGTGGGTTGCGGCAGTCCCTACAAGACATCCTTAGTCTCCACTCCCTCTGGATGGTTTCTGAAGCCTACCAGCGTGCCTTGACTGTAGAAAAGCAGCAAGCCAAGAGCAAAACCATATCTACACCGAGACGAGATCATAATGCATGAGGAATCTGTCCTTAGGAGCCTTGCCCTAATCCTTAACCTATGCGAGGCCAGAGCTCCAACTCCAACTCCAACATCCATTGTTTTAGATGTGGGGAGCCTAGTCATCGATAGACAGATTGTTGGAAACCTGCTAGCAAAACGGGCAAGAATCTCTTGATTGAAGATGAGACAATAAAAGAAGTTGACATCGGAGATCCTATTTTTTATGACGGCGATGACAATGAGATTTTGTATGGAGATGGGAACAAGGCACTTGTTGTCAGAAAAAGTTTGCTCGCTCCAAAAGATTACTCTGGAGAAGATTGGTTAAGAATCAATATTTTTTATACTACCTACACGATCACAGAGTAGGTTTGCAAGATGATTATTGACAGTTGTAAGAATGTTGTATCAGAGGAGGCAATTAAGAAGCTTCAACTGAAGACTGATCATCATCCAAAACCATACAAATTGTCCTGGTTGAAAAACAGAAGTGAGGTAACAGTAGATAAGTGTTTGGTTTCTTTTTCAATTGGTAGAAAATATTTCGATAATGCATGGTGCGTTGTAGTGTCTATGGGTGCATGTCATTTATTATTAGGCAGGCCTTGGCAGTATGATCGGAGCGTTGTCCATGATGGGCAGCGAAATACCTATACCTTGAGCACTAAGGGAAAAAAGGTGGTGTTAGCACCTCGGCAAGAAGGAGACATTCCTGTATTAGTGGCCAAAAAGGGTGTTAATCTTCTGTCAATGTCTCGGTTCCTAGAAGAAGTAGAAGAAGAGGACGTTGTGTTAGCCTTGATTGCACGTGAAGAGGGTTCTAGAGTAGATGATGATGTGTCAGTGGAGTTACAAGAGCTGTTGACTCAGTTTGTTAATTTAATGCTAGAGGAGCTACCCCTTGGTTTGCCACCCATGATAGATATACAACACCACATCAACTTCGTGCCAGGGTCAAGCTTGCCAAATTGACTAGCTTATCACCTCAGTCCAAAGGAATCTGAAGAGTTGCAATGCCAAGTGATAGAGTTGCTGCAAAGAGGTTACATTCGAGAGAGCATGAGTCCATGTGCAGTTCCCGCTCTCTTAGTTCTGAAAAATGATGGATTGTGGCACATGTGTGTTGATAGTAGAGCCATCAATCAAATCATAGTGAAGTATAGATTCCCAATTCCCCGCTCAAACGACATGCTAGATCAATTAGTAGGTTCTAAGGTCTTTTCCAAAATTGACCTTACAAGCGGGTATCACCAGATCAAAATCAGGCATGGATATGAGTGGAAAATAGCGTTCAAGATGCATCATGAGCTATACGTGCCTTTTGGACTATCCAACGCGCCCAGCACATTTATGCGGTTCATGCATCAAGTGTTGTAGCCTTACAAGGGGAAATTCGTTGTTGTATACTGTAATGCCCCAAGAATTTAACTAACTTGTAATTAAATTCATGATTTGCCTCCTAGCCTTAATTGTCCAAATTAAGACTTAGGGATACCTCTACTCTCTTTGTGAAAAGAATTTTGTAAAACGCTGGCTTGAGCATTACCGTATACACAAGATTAAACCATTGGAATGAGGTTAACCCATGGTAAAATGTCCATAGGGTGCCCAATCAATTAACTAGTAACTGACTGAATGTAACACTCTAAGAAAATTAATTAACTTATAATTAATTTCACTGTTCGCCTCCCAGTCCCATTCCACCCGGAATAAGACTCAGGGATCTCTACTCCTCAAAAGAGGATACTACGCAGCAGAAGTCCATAATATTTCTATCAATATTAAAAATTACAAACAAAGCATTTACTAAGAGTCATTACAATAACTGAAATCTCTACAATATACATCATCACCATAAAATATTTTTATGCTAAACCTTAATACACAAATATAGCTCAAAACACTGATGTGTACTTTAAGATTAATGATAAAATACCACTCGTAATAGAATGAATCCTTGTAGGATAAGGCTATATTGAGAGTGTCGAACCTCAAAGATTGTTTTTATGGTGTTTATCAAATATTCAAGACTCAATTTAACATAACTCAGAAAATGGATTGTTTGTTTTGATCTTAAAACTAAAAGTAAGCATAAACTGATAAACAAATAACAAATAAATATTGAGAGAAATATAGGGGATTGATTTCACCACAAACCTCATACCAATGGTAGATCATAGTTCACATGGGATTCTCATTACAAGCATGATATGATGTGCGTTATGGTTGTCAACCACACAACGATACCGACAAGAAAATACTTTTACTAGGAGATAATGATAAACCATCATAAGTTAGCCTGAATCATCCACCTATTCACTACTTGTGATATGACTCATATTCCTTAGCATGGCCTATAAATCTTCTAGTTAGCTTACACATATTCAAGGGAAAAGCATAACCGATCCTAGGTTACCATGAATCATCTACCTACATTACACTACACTAAGTGTAGAATGGTCCATGGTCCCTAAGCATAACCTATCAAACCCTCTTGATTTATGTCAAAGAAAACCATTGCATAGCCATCATCCTCATTACCACATGATCATAAGAATGTTTGAGTTCATTCAAGATAAAAAGCTTTCTCATAGACAAGAAAAGTATTTCATCATAAATGAGTATGAACATTAAGAACAATTTGCAAAAGTTTTACAATCCTTTAGGCTATACAATCATCATACAGTGTGCAAAAAATCCCAAGACAAATACAATCAAATCATGGTATTTTGGAAAAGGCTACATCAACACTCTATGGAAGGTTTAGCTACTCATGGAAGAGCTGGAAATTCTCTTTAATGAAGAGAAGACCATCTCCTAGACTTGGTGGAGCTTGTTGGACGTCCCCTTTTTCTGGTTCCAAAACACCCACACTTTGAACTTTTTTAGACCAGCTGGAACACCCTCCAGAACCCCCTTTCATGTGTCTGCCGAGAGTTACTTAAAGGAGGGAAACCCACTTTTTTACTCCAAAGAAAGCAAGAACCATGTTGAGGTAAGGTCCTGTTCTGACTTGCCCACACCAAGCTGTTTTTGGACAGGTAAACTCTCCATTCTATTTATTTTATTCTCTCTCTCCAATCTGTTGCAGGTCACAGTGGCAGAAGCTTACACGGACGAGGGCGCTCGAACGCTGGAGTTGCATTAAGAGATATCAAATATCAAGAGGGTATTTCAAAACGCGTGGAAGTTTAGTGGGCCTAAGTGAAGTTTCCATTTTTTTTTTTTTTCTATTTCAATTCAAGACTGCTAGTGTTGGCATTCCAGCTAGATTGGCTATTGGAGGAAAAATAGAAACCTTTTGTTATAAATGTGAAATCAAAGTGTCTTAACAATTCAAGACTTTCATGCAACAAATTCAAGACTTTTTTATGGTGTTTACCTTCTCAAGACTTTCACCTAATATTAATCGTTCTATCCCTAACATCATCTTAACATTAAATTCTTCAAAATACCAGGGTTCAACATCATAAAAACATTAAAACAAAGCCCAATAACAAAATTGAAAAACAATTCCTAAATTGTGTGCTCCCAAGGCTACATGAAAAGGTTCAATTCCTAACATCATCTTACTAGCTAATACTAGTATTGTTGCAACCAACCAAATAATATACAATAAGAAAAATAATAAAAACTAAGCCAACTTGATGCATATCATCCATGTGAGAAGCACTCACCTAAGTCGTGAAAAAACTTCTCAAGACCGACCTTGAACTTAGCAAGATGGTCATTTGCAAAAACTTTAATGTTAGACAACTCTCCTGGACAAAGACACTGACCTATGACCTAAGAACTGATGAAACAAGGAGTTGGAACGGCTTAGGATCGATCCTGGAGTGGTAGGATGGCTGTGATCGATTCTAACAAGGTGAGGATCGATCTTGCTAGGGGAGGATTGATCCTTGTTGGTCAGGATCGATCCTGGTCTAAGTAGGATCGATCCTAGATCGGCATAAATGTTTCCTGACGCATCCAGAATGCTTCTGAACCCCAAAACGACCCAACCAAACCTTAGAACAACTCGTAAGGTCTCTAGAATAATCTGGGGTTTAGCTCGATCAAGTCCTACAGTCAAAACTCAAATCAAACAGTCAAAAGACTCGGTTACATACTCTAAACAATAAAATAAACCACAACCTATCAAAAGACACAAACTACGACACTAAGACAAGACAAAAACTCTACTGACCTAAGAGAATAAAATAATAAAACGACGATGATTGGTGACACCAATCATCTCACTCACTTTGCGGGGCTTAAAATCTCTCAAAAGCTGCCTCAAATCAAAGGAACAGTGCTCCAACCTCACAATAGCAATCCAACAACGTCTCCACACCTTGGAATTTGTGCAACACTGTTTGGTGAAGGTTAATGGTGAATATATAGAGGTTACGGCCGCACTAAGACTTCAGAAAACCCTAAAATTGCATTCTATCGCATGAGGATTGATCTTAAAAAATGTAAGATCGATCTTTAGGGTTTCTAGGCCTAAGGATCGATCCTTGGAGGGCCATGATCGATCAGGGAGGTCCTTCCTAGCCCCGAAAGCTTCCCAAACTTCTCTTGACTAGACTCCAACTAACTATAGGGTCTAAAATATTCAATATCTTAACTAAGGTTATGATCGAGGTATGACACCTTCATTGGAGTTTTTGGTAGAGTTGAAAGGTCTCGCAAAGGTCATACCCCTACCCTCATCTGTTTTGGTGCCTATACAGCTTTATGAGGCCCATGTCTTGGCTTTTGCCCATTATATAGAGGACCGAGTCATCTTAGATCCCTTTGGGGTCATTTGTGAACCAACTTCTTGGGTTCTGTTTCCAATTTTGACATTGTCAATTTTTATTTCGGTTTGTTGTTGGGGAGCCTACCCTTTTTTTGTTCATTTGTAACCCTTTTCCTTTCGTAAGAATTCATTAGCTTAAAATGCCGATCAGAATCCACAAAAAAAAATTAAAAAAATAAATAAAATGCCGATGAGAGAGAATTGAACAAGTCAAGGCGCCTCTGCTTGAGTACAATGAAAAGGCGCATTAATAAAGGAAAGTAAATTTCTGGCCTCATGTGACATTTTTCTCTCCATTTTCAAAATACCAATTAAATAATGATAATAAATTAAAGTAAATTCTTATAGTGACCCTAAACCGATATCAATCACATATGACTTATACGCGGTCTTATATATTCATATGTGGGTTTTATTGATTGAGTCAATGTCTCACACTCTTGTAGTTGATTCTAGGGCTGGCAAAACAGGTTCATGGGTTGGGTTTGGGTTGACCCGTTTGACCCGTCAACCCTGTAACGCCCTGACAAAATCATTTGACTGGTAAAATGACTTAGCAGTTCATCTCACAGCCTTAACTTCTTCCAAGTTAAAACTTAAAGATCATACACTCTCAGAAATGAAAATCTACAACGAAAGACTTGTCATTTATAAATAATAGAAATAGCAACTAATACCTACCAATAAAAGAATACTAGAATAACTGAAAATAACATTAATATCATAAATACTAGTATCTCAAAAGTATGATCGAAGACTAGTCATGAAAATAACATAAGGGATTACAACCCAAATCTAACTAAACATCAAAATCAAAGCCTAACCTTCACAACAAAAAGCATGTAGGCTATGTCTATTATATCGCGTCGGGAGTCTCCTCCGACTCTCCACATCCTACTCAATTACAAGGGGTCTAGCTCCTCAAAGATCACCCGGAGAATGCCCTTTAACTAGACCATACTCCTCGAATACTTTGGCATCATCTAAACTATCTATCAAGCAGCATAAAAGCATAGGTGGAAAAGATACAAGCGTAAGTCCACGACTTAATGAGTAATAATTTACATGTTATACAGGTTACCATTTTGTGAATTCAGTTTATAAATCACAGGCATTGATATTCTCAGTCATGGCATAAACATGTTATGACAATGCAGTATATTTATATAATACATGATATATTCAAGAACATGTAATATGTCAACAATGTGGTCTACCCGAGACATTACCCCTTCTCAGTAGAGTTTGTGCGTCCCAAAGGACTTCTTATACAATTTCATTGCCCTGCACATTGCACAAATATACCGTTTTATACTAGCAGTCAGACCGAGTTTGACCTCAGGTAGCTCACACTGACTAGCAAAGCCGTAACAGTAACCCTACTCGAAGAATGGTGCGCTGATCACAAACTTTTAAGCATTGGATCCAAGGCCCTCATCATTCATAAAAGAAACATTTAACCATAGAATTAACTTGTAAAAATAGTAAGCCCAAGGTCGTTTTACCACAAGTACTAGTGTACCATGTCATACGATGCACATTAATCTTTCGTGTCCTTTATATGCATGTTTTTTACAACTTATCATTTCATTATATTTGTTAATCACAACCGTTTTCATAAATGGAGTTCACAATTCAGTATAAATAGGTATTTCATGAGAGTTGTAAATATGCAGGTTTTGTATATCAAAATAGTCATGCTATGCGAAAAAATAATAATAACAAGTATCCATGTGAGTTTTTACTCACTTGAGTCATAGGGGTCAACCAAATAGTCTTCCACGCAATCTCCGACTTCCGAATCTGAGAAATAATCTTATCGTTAGTCTTATGCCTTTAGCTAAATAAGTCATAAGCCTCTAATAACCCAAAATGACATTCTATCCGAGCATCAAACGTTTGACCACAAGGTCGAACGTTTCAAGCCCGAACATCGAATTTTTGACCAGGAAGGTCAAACGTTTGATGTGGTCTAAAAACTCATTCTAGACCAGATGCTTGGTTCTTTTTGGATCTAACATCTCCTAAGGTCTCACCAGAGGAAATAATGGGTTTTACACTTCAAAAACAGGGTTTCAATTACTAAACTCCTTATACCAACATAAACCTTAATGATCAAGTCTACCATTAACAACACAGAAGCTAAGACACAACAACTACAAAAACAAAGTAACAATAAGCAAATAACAACATGAGAACGAGTTAGGCTATGATGGATACCTCCAAAGTCCAAACAGCCTTCTCATTCTCCTTCTCCAAACTCTCTTCCTCACATACTCACAAAGATACTCTGAGCTCCAAGTCGAGAATGAATAATAGAAGGGAAGGGTAGGGCTCTTATTTGTAGGGCTGGAGCGTCTGGTTAAGGATTGGTGGGTTTTCAAGTTTCAAACATTCTACGATATGACATCAAATGTTTAATGTACTATTACCCAACAATCCTAGGGTTTCCATCAAACGTTTGACAAAAACATTGAATGTTTGGTATGGTCTAACACACATACTGAATGCATGACCTCAGGTGAACAGTGTGTAGAGTGCATCACGATACATATCGAACATTTGATCCAACCATCGAACGTTCCATGAAACTATCAAACGTTTCACGGAATCTTTTAAACGTTCTCCCAATGTCTAAGGCTCCAAAACAAATCTTTAATCTTGTTAAATCTTTGGGGCATTACAAACCTGTTTATGGTCAACCCGACACGATTAACTAAACGGGTTAACCCTATAAACCCAAACCTGACACGCTAATTTAATGGGTAACACGACACGACTTGTCAACCCATTTAGTTAACGAGTCGTGTCATGTCAACCCGACACGTTTGACCTATTTAGTGAGTCGAGTCGAGTTCACCCGACCTAAACTAGACACGTTTGACTCGTTTAGTGAGTTGAGTCGGGTTGACCCAACACGATTAACTAACTTTTTACATTTTACTAAAAAAAAACAGAAAAAAAAGGGTCAGACGGGTCATTCGCGCGTCAAGCAGGTTGACCCGTTTAACCTAAACCCTAATCATATATCTTCGTATAGGTTCGTGTCGAGTTCGTAGGTCGTGTAAAAAATTGTCAGCCCTAATTAATTCTGTATCCGATGGATAAACTAAAGTAAAGAATTTAACCATCTATTCATAAAATTCAACTATGAGTTAAACCTAATAGTTAAAGATCAAAACCTTAGATATGAAATCCAAGTTAAACCTTTATTCTTAAAATAAATAATATCTCCATCTTGCTTAAATTTATTTGCCTAGAATCTTACATTGTCAAAAATTTTAAAAATGTCCTTGTCCATATCAATATTATACTTAAAATATTCCTACAGATATTCTCATCCAAAATAAATCCTTGTTTTTCATAAAATGTTTTAGATAGTTGAATAATCTCCGTTTTGATTAGTTTTGTTAAATTTTAGTTTATTTAGGATCTACAGATTATTATTTTAAATAAAATATATTCTTAATCCTCATTAGTTATTTTAGTCTTTTGGTTTTGTTTGGGTGAGGGCAGAGAGCGACAAAAGGGAGAGAAAGAGAGAGAAAAAAATAAAATAAAAAGTAGTTTATAGTGTAAACAGTGAAACCTTATTCACCATTCATTTTGCAAGAAAAAATTACAAATTAATTACTCTGTTGGAGAGAAAAAAAGATTGATAATAGTCAAATTTAATTATTATAAGGCTATTTCATAAAATAGTAATTCTTTATACCAAACATGTGCCCTCAATGCTGTCAGCCGTGGCATGAAAAATTAATTGATGGACAATGATAATTGTAAGTAGGGGTGTATAATCGGTTGCAGTTGCGGTTATTAGACAATAATCGCAACCGCAACCAGGGTCCCCCGTTTTTCAATTTTTAACAACCGCAACCGCAACCGGGGTACCGGTTACGGTTGCTAATAACCGATTTTTATCGTACCCCGGTTGCGGTTGCTAATAACCGGTTTTAATACCGGTACTGGTTTTGATGTTATGGGTCACAAAAAAATTTATTTTTAATCACTTTTCATCGGGTTTTATATATAATAATAAGAATAATAATAGTAATAATAATAATAATTTAAAAACTAATTATATATATGATTTTCTCAAAGCATCTTGAGAAACTATGCCCATAAAGGTCAAAGTAACCTTTTTATAAAAGTAGAGGGTGGGAAAAGTTTGTTCACATTCAATGTGGGACAAGTTCAAATTCTTTTTCTTTTTTTTTTTCTTTCTCTCCTTTCTTTTTTTTTTCTTTTCTTCTCCTGCTACAAGGATGCAGGGCTGCAGGGAGCTCATGCTCCCTGCATCTTGAGAGAGAGGAGAAGAGAAGAGAAGAAAAGAAGAGAAGAGAAGAAAGAAAGGAAGGAGAAAAGAAAGAAGAAAGAAAAATATATATATGAATTGTCCTATATGAGATATAAACAAACTTGTTCACCTCCTACTTCTATAAAAATGCTACTTAGGCCTTTGTGGGCATAATTTCTCAAGATGCCTTGAGAAAATTATATATATAATTAGTTTTTAAATTATTATTATTATTATATATAAACCGGTTATCCAGTTGCAGTTATTTCCTGTTTTCCGATTTTCCGGTTAATAACCACCTCACTTGTACACTCCTAATTGTAAGTGGTGAACGGCTGAGATTGTTGCCAAAATGAAAAATTGGTAAGGCTTTTCGCTGATCGACTCACATAGGCGAGCAGTGCCTCGATAGGGGTGTCATTGAAAAGGGTGAAAGGAGGAGGGGTTTGTTAGCAATGTGCTCAGACAACCACATAGGCTAGCAGACAGAATCAGACTATTGATTTAAAGCCCATAGATGAAGATTAAAATTCTCCCGTTCCTCGTGTGGGGGTGATGTCAAGCCCATGGAATATCCATCTCACCAGATTTCTGCCCTTGATAAAATGAGAGCTGACAGAGTCACGTGGGGTGTCAGGCGCCTCGGTCAGTATCCATTGTCTTCAATTTTTCCCTTTACACGCGCCTCGGTTGAGGAAATCGGAGCTACATCAACGAAAGAGCTTCAATGACTGTGGTTTAAATATTCGCTTTATCTGATTCAATACACAACGTTGGATGAAGTAAGCTTATCACGCTTTCATGGACGTGCGAAGCACCATGCAGCTTTCACGTCATTTATAGCTGTACCCATCATAAAAATCCAACGATATACAAGCATTTATCATAGCTTTACCTGCAATAGCTTTCATATTAGCGCATTCTCATCTACCTCTCTATATTTACTCTATATTTTAATAATATTTTTTTTTTTTTGTTTTACTTTAACAACCCACTTTTCTTAAGCACTTATATTCGGCTCCTTAAATTAGGGATCTACTTTTACTTTTTCATTTAAATATAATATTTTAAGAATTTTTTTATTCTTTCTCCAACATCCATATATTTGAAAATTTGTATTTTCTTAATGGTCATATTTTTAAAATTTTTCTTTTTTTCTTACAACTTTTTTATCAGATTAATTTTTAAGTTTTTGATACACAACCCTTTACTGAAATTCCTATAAAAAATAATATTAAGCAATGTCAAATTGTATTCTTTAGGGCCAAAGCTGCGGTTCATGTGGACAACATGTTTGATAAAGTTATTATTATTATTTTTTATCCTCAAAATAGGGATGAACATTGAACACAACTTTCTCCCATTTTCTTTCTCTAGAGCCAAAGATGCGGTTCATGTGAAAAAAGAAAAAAAAAACAGAAAAAAGAAAAAAAAAAGGAATATAAAGAAAATTAGGAAAAGCAAAAACTTGGAGAAATAAATTAATATTTTATTAGTTTAAAGAGGAGTAGAGAGTGAAATAGCTTCCTCTAGTAGTAGGAAGCCAGTGAAATAGCTTCCTACTAGTAGTAGGAAGCCATTTCATGCTCCTCACTTTTTTCTTCAAAGTGAGGAGCCGAAGGGAAGCAACAAAATAGTTTAAAATGAATTTTGGCTCTCTAAAGTAGGAAAATTCCTACTTTTAAGAGCCGGATGAGAATACTCTTAATTCTCTAAATATTGGATTTGATACAGTTGAACCCAATACATAGAGAAGCTTCTCTATATATTATTTTAATCTAAAATATATCTTTCTTCTCTCTCCTCTCTCCTATTTTTGCTTTTCATTGAAACTTGTATTTTATAAAGAAATAATATTTTACTGATATAGTAAAAAATAAATAAAGCTATTATGGAGTGTATTTAGATAGAGAAGCAAAAAATAATTTTGTTTCCTAATTTTTTTTTAAAAAAAAATAAACAAAAAATTGTTGTGAATGCTCTCACTAAAGGAGTAGAGAGCACTAAAGTAAAAGATTGGTGGTTGGGCATTCAACCCCTACACGCAGCATTTAATGAGAAATTGTAATGCTCCAAAATATTTAAAAACTATTTTTATAAATATTTGACTTTTCTAATTTTTATTAAACATTTAAATAACTTTTTAATTAGAAAATGCAGTTATCAAACGTTCGATGATAGTACAATGCTCAAAATGTATCAGTACAAACATCAAACATTTGATGCTTTTATGGAACATTCGATGTGCTTTTGTCATATGTTCGATACTTTCACCAGACGTTTAAAGACGAATCCTAATTTTTTGATATAAATAAATCAAACATTTGATATTGATGAACAAACATTCGATCATTTTCAAAAATGGAATTTTTGTAAGGAATTGGTTTAACACTCCACTCCTCTATAAATACTACCATATTTTCCTTTAAGAACATCCTAGAGCCGATCCAAACCCTTCAAAAAACATTTGATTAAACTTGAGAAGGATTTTCTAGAGGAGAGTTCTTATTTGAAGGAAGTTATATTTTCCAAGAATAATCTTCGAATCCTTACTCTTATTATGTTATATTTTGCTAGTTAAGGTTATGTTTATGCTTTTAAATTATGTCATAATGATTCAAAGGCTTTTATGAACACTTTTCCAAAATGTTTTAATAAAAGGAATTTCTTTGTGTTTTACTTCTTTAAAAATATGTTTTCTACGTTCCTTAATGTTGTTTAATGTTGATTAGATGATGTTCTAAGTCTAAGAATAATTGTAGATAAGTTTGATAGGAGTTTTTAAACTTTCATGCATTTTGGATGTGCATCAAACGTTCCACTATTCTTGATCAAACGTTTGATCTTCAAGGATCAAACGTTTGATAATCGTGTCAAACGTTCAATGATGACTAGAAATGCCAAGTTAGAGATTTTTAAAACAAAGAACACATAATGATTCACAATTAGTAAGGGATTACGGTCTTAGCATGTTAATAGGATTATTTTTTAGTTATCGAGGGATTTGCAAAATGTCTAAAGTATCGGATGAGCAATCGAGATAAGTATTTTAACTGAGTAATAAAATCGCGATTTTTGAAGTGCGATATGTCAGATGATTGAACACGTTATCTTTAAACTTACCATTTTTATGATGAGATACTATATACACTCCTTTATTTTTGAATAAATGAACAATATTTGCATCGTATGACATGGTTGTATCGTCTCGTAATGGAATAATGGTCATGGGCTTACCATTATTACGAGTTGATTCTATGATCAAAAGAGTTTATGTTTTTGAGAGGGCCTTGGATCCAATGGTTTAGTTTGTTACAACGCACCATTCATTGAGTGGGTCATCAATTACGGTTTAACTAGTCAGTGTGGGCCACCCGAAGTTGGACTTGGTCGGACTACTAGTGTAAGACGATAGTTGTGTAATGACCAGGGCACCGAAAATTGTACCAGATGTCCTTTTGAATGTGTGACGCCCGAGAAATTCAAATCTCTTAAACATATTATTAAACTAAATGATATATGTTGAGGAGACATTATCATTTAGCTATGATAATGGTGTTAGAGACGTTCATGAAGTTTAAGAGAGTTCTAGTCAAAACCTTTTAGAATCTCTTTAGAAGAAGATCGTTTTCTGACGACCAATCTTATAAGTATCAAAAACTGGGTCAAACGAACTCAGTTTTACTCAAACTGAAGCCCATTATGCTTGTATCGAAACCCTCCACGACATAGTAGATTTTCGATAAAAGTCAATCTGTTGACCTTTTTAAGCATAAAGATGATTATTCATCGCTTACGTGACAATTTTGACCCGGACCTTATTTNAAAAACTGGGTCAAACGAACTCAGTTTTACTCAAACTGAAGCCCATTATGCTTGTATCGAAACCCTCCACGACATAGTAGATTTTCGATAAAAGTCAATCTGTTGACCTTTTTAAGCATAAAGATGATTATTCATCGCTTACGTGACAATTTTGACCCGGACCTTATTTCTAATGGAGTTTCACCATTTTGATTTTATATCATAAATGGACTCTATTTAGTATATAAATGGTTTTTACTTCGGTTTGGTGAAATTGAAATTCAATTCTAAAACAGTTGACTTTTGGCCTAAAACCCGAGCCTTAAAACCTTCAACTGTCGAATTTAGCTTAACACTGCTAAATTCCCTAGGTAGGGCCTGATCTTCACTGATTTGGGAGCCTAGGGTATTGACACTTGGCAGTGGGAGAGGTTGCTGGAAAGAAAGCACAAAAAGCCAAAAAGTCATAAAAAGATCTTGACTTTTGAGGGCATTTTGGTAACTTGCATGGAAAGGTTGCTTTCCATTGAAGCAAGGTTGGTTTGGACGTGTGTGCTGGCCATCTAGAAGCCTTGGCTTCTTCTATAAATGTGAGATGAGCCCCCAGCACCGAAATCACTCAGCCTTGCACCCAAAACAGAAAAATCTCTTCATTCATCTCACTCACACCCTCTCACGGCACCTAGGTTTTTGAGCAAATCTTCTCCAACTGTCCAGAAGTTATACGCAACCTTGCTTGAGGTGTCCAGCAGCTAACCCATCCTTTAGAAGTCATTTTGGAGTCCATTTGAGGTATGAAAGCTTCATCCTCCTCAACTAGCTTCAAAACCGGCTTAATAGAGAAGTGTTGGGGAATTTTTGTGATTTTTCACAACCTGTTTGCATGGGCTGTGTATGATCACTTAGGAGGGTTCTAAAACTATTTTTTTTATCATGTTTCCATTGATCTTTAGGCTTTGGAATCATGAGAAAACACCAAGAACTCATCCTACACCCATTTGGCCTTTATAGAATATTTTTATGTGATTTTTGATGCTAACCGGTTTTGATGGCTTCCTTTGCTTTTATTTGATGTATCTAATATATATATTTGATGTATATTTATCATTGGTTTGATTCAAGGATCCTATATGCTCATATACTAAAAGTGAAAGCAAGCGGAGCTTGTTTTAAAGGAAAATGAAAAAGGTTTAAAATCAACCTATATATTGTTTGTTGGTTGTTATTTTTAATCTTATAGTAGATAACACTCAATCTCATGTCTAAACGTTATAGTGGCCCTGCCCTTTGACGGTATAAACATGAAGTTGAGTGAAAATTGGCTATAAGAGATTCTTTCAATACTGTACATATAACTTATAATAAGCCCTTACTGATAGTAGGGAAGTTTATGCAGTATTACTTCTTGTTTGTTTAAATACTCATCTCGAATTATGCTCTTACTTCGGTGGGGTATTCGAGTGCAATATTGGATGATTTACATTATTGTCAACGGGATCCTTATGGCATGTCCTCACTTATGTGAGATTTCATAAGTTAAATGCTTTGAATAAATTATGGACAATATATGAGAATACCCACAAATATGACTTGTATATATGTATGAGTATACGTATGGATAAAATCAAGTAATGAAAATGAAGTGATGGATAATAATAAAGGCTAAGGAGCAAGGATCCTGAAGACTGACCAATTGTTATTGATTAGTCACTAATATATGTTATTTGTGTATCCATATTGCTAGGCAGTGGTGGATTACTATTATTCTGCGGGGAAAAGAGTAAGTATGGAAGTACTTACTGGGGCTGACGCTGTCTTCTTTTATATTTAGTTATTGTTTATTCATATGCATGTATTATAAACTGCTCATACATTACAACTACATATTCTGTGAATTGGTAATGATGTGACATTTAGCTAGTGATGTGGCGGGGGAGATGGCTGATCCAGTTGGCAAGAGCCTTGTCCCTAAACTTGGTAATAAGAACAGAGACTGGAATGTCGGTTCCAGTGCAAATCAACAATCTGCTAAGTAGGGGAGGTGTAATGTTCGTTAATCCAGGGTTGGCCCATTATGAGCTGAGTGTAATTTCATGCTGCATTAAGACTAAACAAAGCCTTCACAACGATACATGAAAACCCATTCATTATATCTGTCATATGCTTGTTCAATAATTTAATTATCTGTTTAGATTGGGATGCAGTAGACTCACTTGTTTGCCTATGTAAATGTGATGATGTCATGTTTACATAGACTGTGTTGCAGGTGACGAAGGCGGAGACCCCTTCGTCAATTTTGATGATTATTAGACACTTCTATATAGGGATGTACTATATCCCGAAGGAGACGTTATTTTGCTGTGAATACATCTCTTCGTATTTTGTATGTTTTGGTTTTTATTAATTATGGTTTGTAATATATCTAAACAGTGTGATGCTGCAATTGTATGCCGTCTATGGCATATGCTGCAACTATCTTTTATTTGGTGCATCTGGTATGCACATGTTTTTAGTATTAAAACATCTTACATATTTTTAATTCACGAGATATTTCAGTCAGCTCTATTGTGTAATTTAGTTGTTCCTTAGTGTTTTTAAAAGAAAAAAATATATCCGCTGCGAGACTGATCTCTGAGGTAGTAATGTCACATGGAAACCAGAGGTTTCTGCTTACGGTTCTATTGCATAGAAACCGGGGCGTTACAAAATGCGCTAACCCTATTAAGCAGGGATAATGTCTCAAATAGACCATATTGTCAAACAAATGACTATTTATACTTATGCAGCATTTTTTTTTTTGCATTTAAAAAAAATGTTTAATCACCGAAGTTATGCTCTTCCTTTTAAAATTAAAATGCCATTTTTTTTTATCAAAGGGCATACACCTAGGAGATTAGACATGTCATTTGTAAAAATACCATGTATAATTTATAACTATCTTTTTATGCCTCACATCTTTCAAAATAATCTGCTTACTAAGTCAGCCGACTTACTCAGTTACTTACTTCTTGTAAAATACTTTGGTATTTTACAAAACCCTCAGGAATTTGATCAGTTGGGATCCGTACTAAGATTATGGTATCAGGACAGCAATTATTGTAATCAGGTTTGATCTTTTAGATGAAAAACTTTGTGCCTATTTTTAATAATGTTAGAATTGTTTATTATGTACTCAGATCAACGATTCCGCAATATACTCTGATAAAGGTTAAAATAGGAAATTCTGACAGTTACTAGTTAATTGTTTTGAGTAATAAATATTGAGCAAAAACAAATTCTTCTACCAATCAAGCGGAAGAGACAAAAACGTCCTTCTTTGTGGACATTTTTAATAAACCAAAAAGAAGGAAAGACTATGGAATATTACCATCCTTATTGAGCATCGATATAGTGATTATCTTCACAGTCATTTCTGCATCAAGTGATGAGTTCAAGAAAACTTGGCAAAGGAATCGAAGGAAAGGTATTTCCCTTATTCGTTACATGGGTTTTTTGCCCCATTACAAATCTGTTGTATATATATATATATATATATATATATATTCATTCTGATTATATCTTACTGGTATTCATAGTTGCATCTACGTCTATTAGCTTGGAGGAAGAGAAAATTGAGAAGAATGATGACATTGATGTGGAAGTCAAGAGTGAGGTAATATCTCATACTTATAGTGCTTGTTTTTAGTTGTTAGAAGTCATCCTGTTCATTGGTGATATAACAATGCATTTAACTTGAATGGATATATGCTTGATTTCTTATAAAAAGAGAACCCATGTTTTTCTAGAATTTGAAAGATGAAATTAAACATTGCAGGGTTGCTTATGTGGTTATTGATGAATTATCTGTTATTTGTACTTATGAAAAAGGCCATGGGTGAGAATTGAATTTTATGGAAAAGAAAAGACATCTTTCTGCATGTTGTGAGTCTCACCAGTTGATTCTTTGAACATCTCTCTTCATAGGAGTTTGTCTGATTGCACTTCACTAACATGTTATATGCTTTAAAATGAAAGTTGTTACTTTTTATTTTTATTTTTTAGTGCTCTGGGTTTCACAAGTGGCATTCAATACTCTTTTCTTGCATTTCTTGGGTGTCTATCCTTGTTTAGCATGCATCCCATCTATGTCCATCCCATGCTGCTTTTTTAAATTGTTCAAGTTTGACAGGCTAGATTGCTCCAAGTAATTATAGAGCTCTTTAATGATGTATTATGCCGGCAAAGATGTCTAACTAGATTTGCTACTTTTAGGCTCATATCCAATTTTCTCCATGTTGTCTGAGGCGGTTAAGTCTGACCCAAGTCTAACTAGTGTTGCAACGAAGATAATCAGCATGTCAATGCTCAACAATGCTTGTAATATCCCATAGTCTTCTCCTCTTTTTGGTTTGTTAAAAATGTCCACGAAGAAGAACGTGTTTGTCTCCTCCTCCGCTTGATTGGTAGAAGTATTTTGTTCTTGCTCAACAATTACTGTACTAAGAGATGCTTTCATCTGCTTCCAAAGAAATATACCTCGTCTAAAGGTGACGACAACAAGTAGAAAGAAAAAGACGCACAACACTACTGCACTTTCAACATTGGCCACTCGGGAAAAGGTCACATGTTTTTTAATCAGTGTCATGGCCATCAAATACACAACCAGAATGTCTAATAGATAGAGAAAGTGATAAAACACTTTATTTTCATTCGGTTGCCTAATCTTAACCTCCTTTTCCCCAATTGTGTACATAACTGATACTGGTATTAACGTCGAGAGCCATGCTACAAGAAGTATTAAAGATGTTGAATCATCACCATAAACGGCCAAGTAAATTTGAGTAAATATAGTTTTGCTAAGGCCCTTGTAACCTTTCAAGAGACACAATATCATAGATCGCATCTCTGAAATTTTTTTGATAAATGTGACAACAGATCTTGTTGTTTCAAAGTTCTAAGCATTGGCTCAGATGAACATGTAACACACAAAAGCCAAACCTTCAGCTTGCGAATTCTTCCGGTGACAGTCAATCATATCATGAAGTAGCCTAGAAAGTTGTGACTGAGTCGACGACTAGCACTACCCATGTGGAAGTGACTTCGACTACAAGTCCAACTAAAATCTCAGCACTTGTACCAATATCATTCCATGTGCTTAATGTATTGAGCATTGACTGGCTGTATCCAGGATTTCTCTTGATTTCGTTGGAGTAGACTGGAAAAATGTATGTTGCACTTGCACCGACCATGATTAGAAACGATGTTAAGACTCAGGTCCATTTGCCTCTTTCCACCGAGACAACAAAACTGTAGCATTCGCTTTTTGGCTCAACCATTTTTTTAAGAAACTTTTTGATTTCTCTAAAATATAGGAAGCAAAAATTCTGACAGTGTAGAACTGATGTACGAGAAGGGTAGTGACGGATCAGCTTTTTAGTGCATCAACTTAGAAAAAAAAGGCTTTTTAGTGCATCAAGTTAGGAAAAAAAAAGGTTTAGAAATAAAGAAAGAAGAGGAAGAATGGGTAGGGAAGAGGGACTAGAAGGGCCTAAGTACGAAGAAACGGCCACTACTGGGTATTTGGTGGATTTGGTTGGTCTTTTGTGATGGTGGGTTACACAAAAAAAGAAAAAAACAAAAAAAAAGCTGTAAAATCTCTCTCTTGCACTCAAATAAATAAGGAAAATGCTTAAACATCTATTAAAAATTCTTCTAGGAGATCAACTAGCATTTTTTTATTATTTTTTTAAATCAAATAGGGCCCACCTCTTCAAATAAAGAGATGGGCCCCATTTGATTTAAAAAATAAAAAAAAAAATGCTAGTTAATCCTCTAGAAGGATTTCTAGTAGATGTTTTAACACTCCTCAATAAATAATATGATACATTATTCCTCTTTCTCTTTGTGCCTCTCTCTCTTTCTCGTATGTGTGCTCTCTTTTTTTTTTATTAATTTTTTTGTTGTCATCATGATGGGCCTCCCTTTAACTGACATAACACATGCATGATATTCCAGAGGAGAGTCTGTAGAAAATCGTAGCTGATCGGGATATTGGGGCAGTTCTTGTGGGTGTGTTTGATAAAGGGTTGGATTGGGTAGGAGGGTTTTTGAGTTTTGATGTAATATAAAGTAAAAAGAATGTTGTAATTTTTTTTTGTATGAAAAAGTAAAAAAATTTTGTTTTTTAGTAAATTTTTTATTTGAATAGTGTAAAAAGGATTTGATGTGATATAAATAGTGAAAAAAAAATTGTTAAAAAGTGATTAATGAAATATAAAAAATTAAAACGTTTTGATGTATTTTTTTTTTTTTTGGATTTTAAAAAATCAAAATACAAACTTTTGCCAAGCGGTGCTTGTACATTGTAGGACAGGCCAGGTAAGAAAAAAACATAATGACATTCCATTTTAGGTTCTTCCTTGACCTATTACATCATATTCATACGTGCATTGTCACTCATCGAATGAGTGTAGTTACTGAAAGCGCGTGATATAAGGAACTCAGCCAACCATGTGAACAAACACAGCGTACAACAATTATTGGGATTCGCACACACTTCTATAGCTTGTAGCCTTGTCTTGCCTTAGCATCATAAGCAGATACCTTAAAGCCTGTTTTTTCATTAAATATAAATTTTTTTTTTTTATAAAAAAAAAAATTAAGCACTTACAGCAGATGCCCTATAAAGTTTGTTCACTTCCTTAAACCATTGTGTTATGATAATAAAGAATAATAATTAGTATTTACTTCTATTGTGAAATCAGTGTTGCATTAGGAGTACTTAGTATCTATTCCTATTTTTTATTATATGTTAGTGTTGTAGTCGGATTACAAATGGTAGTCATGTAGTTGATTACATATTGTAATCTTATAGTTTGCTTTATTTTTATTATCAAAGTCAGTGTGATATTAAGATTAAAGGTCAAAGTCTTTATTTTGATAAGAGTTTATCTCCAAATTCTTGTAGAAGTTTATCTCCAAGTCTTTTAGTTTGAGTTGTGTAGTCCCCTATTTAAAGGGTGATCAATTAATAAACAGTAAGCAAAATTAATCTCAAACCTTATGTTTGAAAAATGTTTAGGTTTCTTTAGAATTTAAAAGGTCTAAGTTCCCTTAGAATCTAAGATTTAGGTTCCCTCAAAACCTAACAATCTATCCCGTTCTATCTCATTACATTTTGTGAAATCATTCATGTAACACATTGAGTAACTACAATGCTATTCAATGCATTGGGTACTACTGTAACTTCCTAATAGATTATTATAATCCTAAAATACACACTACTCAATGAATAGTAAAATTGACAAAAAAGAAAAAGCGAGAAAAAAATTAAAAAAATAAAAGTAAAGAAAGATTATTTAATTGATATAGAGAAATATAAGGGAATCTATTACATAGTGTTTTTTATAAGGAAGCAAAATGCTAGTAAATTTATTCTCTAAATTTAGTAAAAATGATTGAGTGTCTGTTACTAATACTCTTACAATTTTTCCATCACCAATTATTGGGATTCACACACACTTCTCAGCCCGTTTGGTAAGCATTTCATATTTGTTTTCGCTCCTTCCAAAAGAAAAAATCAATTATTTTTAAAAATTATTACTAAACAATTTTATTTATTTTTTTCTCAACAAAAATTTAAGACTCATTTTTACTTTATATCACATTACTAATTTTTTATTACTAATCAAACAAAAAAACCACAATAAAACTCTTTATCAACTGTACAAATAGGTCTACATGTGTTTTTCATTCTTTGCTATATATGAGCTCGTTTTGTGAAAATAGTGTGTTTGCAACGTAAAATGTGCTTATTCTTTGATCTATATGTGATAAGTCTATGTGTTTTTCGTCTTTGCTATATATAGGCTTGTTATGTGAAGATAACATGTTTGTAACGTAAAATGTTCTTATTATTTGCTATAAATAGATATATGTGATACGTTTATATGTGTTTTTCATTCTTTGCTATATATAGGCTTGTTTGATGAAGATAATGTGTTTGCAACCTAAAATGCGCTTATTATTTTCTATATATATGCGACAAGTCTATATTCGTTTTTCATTATTTGCCATATATAGGCTCATTTGATGAAGATAGTGTGTTTGCAACCTAGAATGCGCTTATTCTTTGCTCTTTTTTTCTCTCTGTCTCTCTATATATGATAATTCTATATGTATTTTTCATTCATTGCTATATATATATATATAGGCTCGTTTTGTGAAGATAGTGTGTTTCCAACGTAAAATGTGCTTATTCTTTGCTATATATAATAATATGATACGATAAGTCTATATCCCACCCGGCTCGTCGTTGTCTTCATTCTTTGCTAATAAATAGGCTCATTGTGTAAAGCGATAGTGTCTTGGCGAACGTTTGAAAATGTCGCCTGATTCTGTTGATCCATAATAGGGATTTATACACATATACTATATATATACTATGATAAGTCTATATATAGGCTCGTTTTGTGAAGATAGTGTGTTTGTACGTAAAATGCGGCTATTCTTGTTATTTGTATATATATGCAATAAGTCTTTATGTGTATTTTCATTCATTTAAGGTTAGAGTGAAGTGTTTTAGTGCACTTTTTTCATCTCAATTATATGAAATACTCTGTCAACATTCTTTCTCCTTTTGATGACTTTCCTAATTTTCTCTTTTGGTAATGTTTCCTCTCCTTTCGATAAATGTTCTTCTTTTTCATTTTGTTAAAAATAAAGCAGATTATTTTGAGAAAGACTCTCAAAAACGACTTTGTTTTTCAAGGAAAATACTCCATGTCAATTAATGTTCTTTTCATTATTCTATAGTTTCCTTTTATTGATATATTCACCAACTCATGTCAATTAATGTTTTTCCTTGTTTGTAGCTTATTTGACGTTTCTTGATATATCTTTCAACTAATATTACGGCATTTGCTTAAGACATATTGCACTTATTCTTTGCTATATATATGTGATAAGTCTATATGTGTTTTTCATTCATTTAAGGTTAAAGTGAAGTGTTTTAGTGCACTTTTTTCATCTCAATATAAAATACTTCTCTCTCCTTTTTGTGATGTTCCTAGTTTTCTCTTTTGGTATCGTTTCCTCTCCTTCGTATAAATGTTCTTTCTTCTTCATTTTGTTTAAAAAAAAATTGAAGCGCATTAATTTTGTTTAATTTTTTTACATTGCAATATCAAATTTTGTGCATATATTAATCGTTCTGTAGTGTACAAAAAGGCTTGTTGTTGCTTATATTCAACAAAGAACAAAGCCTTGACATTCAAATTTATTTTCGTTTAATTTTTTCATGTTGGTGTATAAAATTTCTTACTAGTTACTGATTCATGTTTGAGAAATGTTACTTAACATTTTCAGTTAACATTCTTCTAGCATTTTTGTCTATGTGGCACAATCATTTCTATTATTATTTTTTATGTTTTTTTTTATAGAAAAAAAAAAAGGAATGCTAGAAGCATGTTACTTGATAATGCTGAGTAGCATTTCTCTTCGTGTTTGGTGCTAAAAAATAAAATATTCATTCAAGAATATAGTTTTGACATTTAGACTTCAAAAAATTGGCTATATATATATATATAAATTTTATTTTTATGTTTTGGGTGGTACTTTTTTGAACTTTATTTCGTTTTCTTTACTTGGTCTTATTATATTATTTTTTTTTTACCACACTACAACATGATTCCAAACTTCCTTAAGTTGAGCCTATTAATTCTCTTAAGTACAAATATCTCTAAAGTATATTGTAATTAAGAAAGCGGTATTCAGTTTATGATATATTTTAACCTATTACATACAAAGCATTCCTCTTTTTCTTTTTATGTCCAACTTATTTAAGTTTCAGGGACATGCATCTTTAAGGTGAAAATCATGGTGTATATATACATAGAAGAGTTATTATGTACTCTTGATCTACTGGATTTAAAATAATGAACGGCTTAGAGTTTAAGAGTTCTTTAAATTTTATATATATTGTCGGAATCTTTAAACAATTGATTGAACAATGTAACAATTGATTGAACAATGTAATGTTACAATATAGGTATGTTAGCACCATAATGAAACTATTATATTTTCCTTGATAACCTTATTTTTTTGGGTCCTGAATAAAAGGAATCCTACCAGGACAGGGCAGTGGTAAAGGTGCTGGTGTTTGCTTTGACCTTCCTGGTTGTGTGGGTAGCAACTGTGAGAACGCGTGCGGACTGATTGAGGTTATTCCATATTGTTATAGTCCAAGCAGATGTTGTTGCATGCCTCGACCTCCAATTGTTTAGCTTGTGAATTTTATGGATTTCAAGTGCATCGAAAAAATTGTTGAAAATAAATAAATATGCAAATTAAAAAATTGCGCCGCAGAAAATCTCTCTCACCCACTCAAAAGAAAAGCTGTAAAATCTCTCTCCCAATCAAATAAATAATATGATATAATATTTCTCTCTGTATCACGTATGTGTGCACTCTTTTTTTATTAAATTTTTTGTTGTCATCATGGTGGGCCTCCCTTTAACTGACATCACACATGCATGATAATCCAACAGAGGAGAATATGTACAAAACCGTGGCTGATCAGGACATTGGGACAGTCCTTATAATGCGAGGGACCCAACATCTAGAAACATCGTAGGACAGGCTAGGTAAGAAAAAAACACAAAGTTTGACATTCCATTTTAGGTTCTTCTTTGACCGATTAATAAGAAAAAAACATAATGACATTCCATTTTAGGAGAGTTGTTCCTTGACCGATTAATCTATATGTAGCTAAAGAAAAAAACAAGTGGCTTTCACATCATATTCATACATGCATGGTCACTCATCAAATGAGCGTAGTTACTGAAAGCGAGTGATATAAGCAACTCAGCCAACTATGTGAACAAACACAGCATGCAACAATTATTGGATTCGCACACATAGAACAGTTAATATAAATTCTATGTAAAACTTACCATTGAAAATCAGCTTACAAGGGAAAGGTGTTCAAAAACTTATACACACATAATTAATATTGTACTTAACTCATGTAAGACACTAATTGGTAGAACTCACCTTTAAATACCGGCTTATAAGGGGAGAGTGTTTAAGAGCTTATATACACATGATTAAAATTGTACTTAATTCATGTGGGACACTAGGATCGTAACAACAGTCCGTTTGGTAACATTTCATCTTTGTTTTCATTAAAAAAAAAAAAAATCACCATCGGATTTGTGGGTCTTATACTTGGACCGACATAAATTCATAAATCTAATAGTGATAATGAATTTTGGGAGGATGAAAGAAAGATATAGCATTTCCTAAAAAAAAAAAAAAATCACTTTTCAAAATTATTACCAAATAATTTTCTTTATTTGTCTATCACCAAAAATTATAATTTATTTTTACTTTAAATCACATTAATCAATTTTTATTACTGATTAAACAAAAAATAATAACAAAACTCTTTACCAAACAAAAAAACAACAGCAACTCTTTCAAACTTTTTTGTTGTATAAAAAACAACTAAATTTACATAATTTTAAAATACATAATTTTTTTAAAACAATTTCATCCAATATATGACGTCAAAACCAGTAGCGACCATCATTAAGATTTTATGGTTGTTGGGTGAAACATTGTCAGATTTTAGTTTGGGGTGATTTTTCTGGTGGTTTGAATTTCAGTCAAATGGGAGGAGTGCATCCTTGCATTTCTCTAGTTTTGGTTAATGCTCATTGTGTTTTTGGAAGGAGTTGTGTTGCTCAACAAGTTTTAAAATTTAGGGAAAAGTTCATAAAAGCCCCCCAAACTTTTACATGACTTGAATAACCTCTCTCAATGTTTAATTTCTCTCACTTTGGCCTCTTATACTTTCAATTTGTCTCACTTTGACCCCCAAACTTTCACGTAATTTAAATAACCTCCCCTAATGTTTGATTTCTCTCACTTTGGCCCTTCATACTTTTAATTTGTCTCATTTCACCCTCTTCTGTCTGTTTTCAACGTCAAACATTAATTGTTGAATTTTCCAAAATACCCCTATATTTTAAACAAAAAATAATAAAAAAAAAATCTAAAATGAAGGGTATTTTAATAATTTTTTCACAACTTCGTTAGAATTTAACGAAAAATCTTAACAAAGAGGCTAAATGAGACAAATTGAAAATTTGAGTGGTCAAATTGAGAAAAATCAAATATTGGAGAGTATTATTCAAATCGTATGAAAATTTATGGGGTCTTTATGAAGTTTTCCCTAAAATTTATGTTGGCAAATCTACGGTGTTTCAGAGTATTCTTATTGAATTCTTCAAAATTTCTCTAAATTTAACTTTAAAAATCTATTGAGTTAGCCATTTTTCAAATTACTAAACTTCAAACTCTCTGAATATTTATGTATTTTAATTAAATATTCTATTTTATTAATAAAACCAACTACTGGACTCTTTGTATTAAAAATCTACTTTAGTTGATAAGAAAGAGGAAAAAGTATGAAAGAAAAATTATATTAAAAAATTTGGAACTTTCACTTTTAGACCACTCACACCAAGCTCTTCAAATATAAGTTTTCTTTAAATTTTTAACAAAACACACAAAAAACCCATTTAACCAACTCTTTATCCAAAGTTAAATTTAACATTTGGTTGATTTGCTCTTTAAATCTAAAGAGCTAAAATCCAAATGTTAAACATTTTTTAATATTAGTTTTTTTTTTGTTCCAGCTTTGGTCCTACAAATTTGTCTCCTTCTACTTTTTTAGCTCTGGCCCCACAAATGTGACAAATAAAAAATAGTATTTATTTCAAGTAGAGAAACATTTAGAAAGTTTGTTATTTATGTTGAAAAAGTGACTAGCTAAATCCTTTATAATAGAATTTTAGAGTTAAATGTTGAGAAACTTTAGAGCTCATTGTGAATGCTCTTAGACTTTTTACATTTAGAGAGCATTAATGACAAGAGTTAAATTTAACATCGAGTAAAGAGTTTGTATAAGGAAAAGGATCCTCTCCATTTCAAATGAAATGGATAGGATTCAGTTAGTGTAAATTGAATAGTAGAATTGTCCAATTTTTTTTTTTGGACAATTCTACCCATCAATTTACATTAACTGGATCTTACGTATTTCATTTGAAATAGAGAGGATCCTAATCCTTTTGTTAAATGGTGTATTTTGTGAGTTCTGTTAAAATTTTATAGAAAACCTAAAAGTAGAGAATTCAATGTAAATGCTCTAAGCTAATTGGGTGAAGTGGTGACACTTCTTCTAGTCTTTAAATATGGCAGTTATTGAAAGCTAACACGAGAATTGGCAAAAAAAAGAACCCTCCCTATTTCTCATATGAATTAGCTAGTAAACACCATAATATCCCCAATAGTTTAACTTCTATAACTACCTAACATAAATTAAGTTTTTTGTACCCTCCAATAATAGCTTGCCACATCATATTGGAACACTGATACTATTTTTTACCAAATCTTTATAGAAGTTAAACTCATATCCCTCTTACAAAAAATTAAAAAAAATAATCTCATATCCCAATATTTATCGAAAATGATGAGATAGTTAATTCAAAAGCTTGTAAATTCTAATGCACACTTAATTATAACTTCCTTTAGCAATCTGTGGTGATGGTAGTATTTGTTCCTTACAAATCAGTGGCCAAAGGAGCTTGGGACCCTTCAAGGACGCAGCATATGTATCATTTTTTGTTTTGTCGTGCCATACAGAACAAAAAACCAAAGGAACTTAAAGCGACCTGATCTACTTTCACGTGACGAGTGAGAGCTTTCCAGATCTCTATGCCATGCTTTTATGTGTCCGTCTTAAGAAACCCATCTCTCTTTCTTTTTTCTTCTTCTAATTTTGAGCATTTCCAGCAATGGCGTAACGTGAGCATTAAAGTTCCTTTTACAGGAGCAGTGTCAAGAGTACTCATGATCAGTAGCTGTGAGCCTGTGAGCATCATCATATGTTCTTTCTTTAGCTCCATATTTCTCACTTACCCTTTATCTCTCTCCCGCTCTCTCTCTCTCTCTATCTCTCTCTATCTAATTAGAGCTTGATTAGTTGTTTAGAGTGGTTGTTATGAAATGAAACAATGTGGTTTAAATGCTAAGAGGACGTTTGGTACGCGTAATGATTATTCTATTAGAAAAAATAAAAAGTTTTTATTATGAATAAAATAATGTTGACAGAATAGACTTGTGTTACAGTATATGATAAAGTTCTAACAGTTAGAATAGTCATTCTCATTGCCAATGAAAAAATGTATATTTCTTAAATTCTAGTCATTACTAGTGCAAGTGCAACATACATTTTTCCAGTCTAATCCAACAATATCAAGGGAAATCTCAAATACAGCGAATCAATGCTCAATACATTAAGCACAAGGAATGATATTGATACAAGTGCTGGGATTTTGTCTCAACTTGTAGTCGAGGCCACTCCCACATTGTTTGTGCTAGTCGACCCACCCTCAAACTGGCTGGGGGTGGCCGCGAGGCACCCCAATCAGTTTGGGGGTGGCCGCAGGGCACCCCCAACCAGTTTGGGGTGGCTTGTGATCACTCCACAAATATGTGGTGATTCACGAGCCAACCCAACACTCTGGGGGTGGCTAGCCACCCCATGTAGTGGATCGGCCACCCAAGGTTTAATTTTTTTATCTATTTATTTTTTTTAATTTTTAATTTTTTTTTCAAGAAACTAAGGATATTTTAGAAAAAAAAATTGAAAAGTAGCATTTTTATCATATATTGGCAGTTTGAGGGGTCGACATGCACCACTTGACACTTCATAAAGCTTTTTTAAAATTGGCTCTTAGTTCAGGGCTTTTATATATATATATATATATTCCCTCTAATAGTTAGTATTTAACAATATAATTATATTAAATAGTTAATATATAACTATATAACTATATATATATAATTGCATAAAAAAATGTAACATCAAAAGCAGAAAATCAATTCTAAAATCTGGATATGAGTGTTCTGAGAAGCATGCGATTCCACCCTTTTCCTTATCAATGAACTTGTGGGCATGGTATGCAATGTAGGGGTGACAATTTGTGTTCGTGTGTTGCGTTTGGGTTGTGTCAAAACATGGTATAAAACTATATAGCTCAACCATAACCCGACCTATTTAATTAAACGGATTAAATGCTTCAACCATAACCTTCTAATTTTGTATTAGTTCGTGTCGAGTTTGCGGGTCATGTCAAAAATTACCTACAATTATGTTGACTGTTGGGTTCAAGTCATGTTGAAGTATGTGCATGTATAAGACTATAAAGGTCAATTCTAACCTAACCTATTTAATTAAACGAGTCAGACTCCTCAACCCTAACCTTTAAATTTCATATTGGGTTCAAGTTGGGTTCGCAGGTCGTGTCAAAAATTGCCAGCCCTAATGCAATGTTTAAGAGTACGTGTAAATGCAGGTAGATAATAACCGTCTGCATCCCTAACCTTTATCCGCACATGCGAATGCGGATAGCCAAAACTACTATTCACATATGTAGATGCGGATTGCGGTTTAAGAGTATGTGGATGTGGTTAATATGTAGTTATTAACTGCATCTGCATACCCTTTAAAATTTATATATAATATATAAATAATTTATTAACCGCACTTTGTAATTTATAATTTTATATGTTTGTATTTTTTTGGATAAACCCATTATAGGGTGTTTGTATTTCCTTTATTATTTTTAAGTTGAGTTGTGAAATAGATATGGATTTTATCCAAAATAAAAACATTGAGGCTTAAAAAACACTAAAACAAGCACATTAAAAATGAATCCAAACTATTTTTAAAATAGGCTCAAATAAAGACCCAAAGAAGACCCAAGAAGCCCATTACCTCAAATATGGATAGCGGATAAGAACCACACAAGTGTGGACATAAACTCTTTTGACTGAATATGAGAAAGCCTAATTGCATGATGCAGATGCAGATATTCAAAAGTGATAACCGTATTATACGGATGCGGATGTAAATATTAAAAATAACCTCATTTGCATCTGCATCTGCATCCTATTGTTTTTAAATCCTTTTTCATAGAATTTTATAATAACATGAAAAATATAAGAGAGAAGAGCGAAGAGCGAAAGTAGAGAGAGAAAAAGAAACATAATTTTTGTTAGATAATTCAGCCTTATTGATAGTCGCGCGAGTGTTACCGATTTTAAAATTTATATTTAACTGCTCGCGATAAATTGTACCCTTGTAAGATAGCTCTAAAAAGAGGGTATTGTCCGCAGAGATTGTGTTCGGTTGTGTAATAATGGAATCTCTAAAATTGCTTCTAACCTAACTCGTAAGCAAGAATTGTTTATGTGTTTTTAAAACTAAAAACTAAATGACAAAAGCTTTTAAGCCTTAAACTAAGTTACACAAATTGACTAAAAAGGAGTAGGGGAAGTATAGGGAATTGATTTCACTCAACCCTCATACCACAAGCGAACCATATCTAGCATGGATCTTAAACAAAAGTATGATTTTGAGCGTGTAAAGGTTGTCAACCTTCACAACGAACTCATCAAGAAAATACTATCACAAGAAAATGATAAAGCATCATAGTTTCGCACTAGTCACTCACCTAACATCCTACATCTGATTTAACTCGTGTTTCCTAACATGCGATATAAGTTCTCTCAATAGCCTACACAATCTCATGAAATAAGCATAAAATATCATAGGTTTCCACTCCTCTTTCCATCTATTCTAAGTTAGTCTAAACATGGATTGAGTCATGATCCCTAGCATACCCTATCAAACTCACATAAAATCATGTCACAAGCATCATTACATAGCTTATGCTTTCTCAATCAAAGACATTGAAAACATTGATGCCATTCAAGTCTCAAACCAATTCCTCATAGACAAGAAACAATTTTCATCTCAAATGGTATAATCATTAAGAAAAAACCTTATGCATATACAATCACCATACCATTTGTACAAAATCCTAGCTAAATACAATCAACCCATAGCACTTTGGATCAAGCTACATCAAAACCCTACAATGGGTTTAGTTCCTCATGAAGGATTTGGATTTCTTCATTAGGTTGAAGAAAACCATTTCCCAAAGGATTGTAGTGCTATGGGCTGGTTCTACCTACTGTCTACAATAAGAAATGAAAGCAAAATAAGTTACAAATTAAGAGAAAACACTAAAAAATCGACTCCCTGCCTCTCTCGGACAGACATACATTTATATGGAAAAATGAAGCTTTGATCTTTCTTAAGGAAAGATCAAGCTAAAGATCTGTAATCTAGCTGTTAGGAGTCTTCTGAGAAGTGATTTTGGCGCCTACAACTGCCTGGTAAGTCGCAAATTTAGACAAAAAAATATCATTGCCGTCATTTGCTGTCACAAAAGATCTTCCAGATCTGGAAGGTTCGATGATGCTCGAGCATTGGAATTGGACGCTCGAGCGCCAAGCTTCTGGCTGGCACTCGATCCCTGGAATTGGGTGCTTGAGCGCCACCACTTCAACAGCACTTCAACTTCTCTTATCTCATTTTCAAGCTTAATGTCGATGATATGCTTTGAATTTCCATTAAGACTTGAAAATAAGAAAACACTAAAACACACTAAAATATTAGATAACAATACAAACTAAGATATAACACATGTGAGTTAAGGGGCTTGAATGTGTAACATTCAGCACTTCTCACTTATAAATTTACATTGCAACTAAAAAGTAACTACCCACAGTACATTTGATCTTATTGACTTGATTTATGACCATATTTATGGTAAAAATGGGATAAATAAAATGAGGTAAGAAGGATTACACACAGATATAATAAAAAGTAAATACATTAAAAAAGATATATATCAACTATCAAGGTTAATATGAACAATATATGGTGCTCACCTGCCTGCCTCAAGCAAGGAGACTTTGTCTTGCTTTCTAGAGTTCTCTTAGTGAGTCTAGTGGTGCGGGGTAGTCTTCTACCAGTTCTTCATCTCACGTAATATAAAGGACTTTGTTGCACCCAAGAAAATAATTAAGGAGTTGGTTAATAATAACCCTTAAATAATTCGAATTAATAGCGTATATAAATAATTATAATGATAATTAATAATAAGATAAGTATGGTAATGGTATAGTAACAATGTAAATTAATTAGAATGTATATGAATATGTGATAAGTAAATTAAGTATGGAGTAAAACAATAAGTATCAAGTGATAGAATTTTAGCTAAGTGTGGGTCATAATATAAATTAGACAAGATAAGAGCTATTTTAATGATGTGGTGCATGTGCTGCCACATGTTGGACAGCCATGATAGCTGAAATTAAAAAAGAGAGACAAGAGGTTATATGCCTTCCACGTAGCAAAACCAGCAGCCCATTTCTTTTCTCTCTTTCCCTTCTTTCCTTGCTGTTTCACGTCCAGCCCAGCTCACGTTCCCCTTCTTCTTCTTTTCTTTTTCTCTTCTTTCTCCCCTGCTGCGTCACTCACTCACGTTCCTGCTGCTGTCCGTGACTTCCAGCAGTTCTGGCCGTGTGAGTGTGGAAGAGTGAGAGTTGGCTGTGAGAGAGAGTTGGGCGTGAGAGAGAGCTGAAATTCTGCAATTGGAGGTTCTGGCCGTGAGTGTTAGCTGCTATCCAAGGAAGGGTTGAAGTGAATTTTCAGCCATGGATCTTCTAGGATGGTAAGTACCTAACCTTCCCTCACATTTTTCATTATACCCACTGATTTTTAACACTTAAAAATCACATAAAACAGCTTAAGTTTCCATTGGTCCGAAAATTGAATTAGTTGAGAAAGTTTTCTTCCTTTGGCCATGCATGTTAACTTGAAGTGTTGGGTTGGAAATTTTTGATAATATAGATTGTGTTGCTGCTGGACAGACTTGGGAATCAATGCATGGCTGAATGGTTGTAGAGTTTTGGTGGAAAATGAGAGTGGTTTTGGTTGGTTGTTCTTGTTCTATTTTTGGATAGATGAATGGTGGATTATGGGTTGAATTGTGTGCTGTTTTGGGTATGGTTTGGCAGCAAGTATATGTGTGTAAACTTAATGGAATTTTGTGAATGTGTGTGCTGATTTTGGGAGTTTAATTTGTGTTGGGTTGGACTGTTTGTTAGTTGATTGTTGGCTGGTTTTAGGATGATGTTGGGGCTGATTTGTGTGCTGTTTTGGGTATGGTTTGACAGCATGTAGGTGGGTGTAAATTGAATGGAATTTGAAAGTATATTGTGCTGATTTTTGGAGTTAAATTGTATTTTGTTGGGCTATTTTTAATAGATGATTTTGTGGCTTAATTGATGTTAATTTTTGGTGACTTGATGATGGATTCATGGGTTGTTTTAGTGACCTAATAGATGTTAATTGTTAGTGATTCGATGGCTGGATTTCTAGGTTGTTTTGAGGGCTGAATGATGGCTGGATTTTTGGGGTTTTAGTTTGTGTTTTGTTTAGTTGTTTGATGGCCTATTAGTATGTTGCTTTGGGATGATTGAAGTGGATTTGTTGGCTTAGTTTTGCTGGAAGTATGATGTTAGTTTTAAGTTATCTTATGGTTTAATTATGGCTGAATGGAGTTGGCTTAGGGATGGTATTTTGAGATGTGTGTATGTGTCTACGGGGTTGAAAGTTTACTTGTACTATTGAAATGGGGTTGGATGATTGTAGATTGATTCATGGCAATATGTGAAGAGAGGCTTTAGGTGGAGTTAGAAGTCCTAAATGTTTTTTTAAACTCATGGTTTTAAAGGGTATGTAATATACGTGATAAGTGGGTATTAAAATTTGTAAAATGAATGAATGGTTGATATGAGGTTTAAAAGTAACCTTAGTCTAATGATTGGATTAAATTAAATTGCAGTGAGTTCTATAAACGACAAGAGGAGTTTTAAGCAAGCTCGGGTGCCGTTATCGTGAAGTCTTCTTGGTCTCGTAAAGTGAGTAATCTTTTACTCACTGAGGACGGATATGTTTTATGTTTTCAAAGAATTTTATAAATGATATTAGATATTTTAAAGATGCTAAACAAGTTGAGAAAGAATAAAATTTTAATGCCTTTAAAGTTTGTTTAAAGCTATGGAAAAGTCGAGCCATTCAGATGTTGTTTGAGCATGTTTATTATTACTTGATACTTTCAATGTTTTATGAGATATTTAATGAGATATGATTGATATTATTGTTGTGATTTTGGAAGTTTTAAGATATGAAAGAAATGCTATGATCTATTGATTACTTTGTTACTTTGATATTTTGAGATGATGATTTATGATGATTGAGAAATGATTTTGATTTCAATTGTCATGATATGATTGTTGAGAAAAGATGTCATGTTGAGATGTTTTATATAGCATGAGTATGAGCATGAGCATGGATATATGTGAGAATAAATGCATAAGAGATTAAATGAGTGGGACAAGTCCCCAACATTAGTTCGAGACAATTCTCGGAAGGCAAGCCCTCGATGCTAAAAAGATGAAAAGATGTAATTGTATGAATAGATTAAATGAGTGGGACAAGTCCCCAGCATCAGTTCGAGACAATTCTCGGAGGGCAAGCCCTCGATGATGAAAAAGATGTAATTGTATGAATAGATTAAATGAGTGGGACAAGTCCCCAGCATCAGTTTGAGACAATTCTCGGAGGGCAAGCCTTCGATGCTGAAAAGATGTAATTGTATGAATAGATTAAATGTGTGGGACAAGTCCCCAGCATCAGTTCGAGACAATTCTCGGAGGGCAAGCCCTCGTTGCTGAAAAGATGTAAATGTATGAATGGAGGGCAAGCCCTCGAAATCCCCAGCATCAGTTCGAGACAATTCTCGGAGGGCAAGCCCTCGGTGCTGAAAGGATGTAAATGTATGAATGGAGGACAAGTCCTCGAAAGTTATGTATGTAATGCGATGGATCCATAAGAAGGCTGTTGGGACAAGTCCGGGAGTGATGAGAATGAATGAATGAATGAATGAGATGATAAATGTCAAAGTATGTATTGCTATGTATTATGTTTTATGAGATTTCATGCTAGATGTATTTGTATGTATATGAAGAATGAGATGATGAATGTTAAAGTATGTATTGGTTTAAGAGATATGTCATGCTAGATGTATGGGTATGCATAAGATTCTCAAAGGGGAAGAACTTATGTATACGTTTACAGCTGGATTGCATATGATGTTTTATGAATTTTATTAGGTACAAGATGTGCATTAGATGGTTTATATATATATGTATCCAAACGTATTTTGGAGCATATGCATACATTCACAGTTATATAATGATTTAAATTGTTTTATGAATGTGTTGTTTACTTCATCAGCCACACTGAGTTTGATAAATGAAAGAATAATATTTTTATGAAATTGAGTGGTTGATATTGTAAGCGATTACATAAATAAAAGTTTGGCTCATTGCGAAAACCCTCGGGGGAGTCTTCATTTTTTATGAACTGTTGACTCACCCTTTCTTCTTTTCTTCCCTTATGTAATCATGGATGATCTCTATGATTACATAGATGATACTTGTGTTGCAGGTACGGCAGATCTTGATGAAGATCCAGTGGCTGCATATTTGGGATATGATGTCTGAGGGCGATGTACGCCCATTGGGTATATTTGTATAGGCTCACACAGTAGTCTAGCTTTTGTTACATCAATGTGTTGTATTATATGAACAGGTTGATGTAATTGGCTAAGCCGTATGTGGCTTTTTGTTAGCCATTATTTTGTTGTATAGTCTTTGTATAAAACTGTTGTATATAGTTTATGTCAGCTCCAAGTTATGTTCTCTCACATATTATGTTTTTATTTCCGCTACGTGTATGTTATTTACTCTGATGTGATATGCTCAGATTATAAGTTAATGATCTGGGCTTTACATGAGCCTCTGTGTCTATTCGGTTTCAAAAAAAAAAAAAAAAAAGGTGATGAAATCGGGTCGTCACAAACTTAGGAAAAGCATGTTATATCATAGAGATCAAGCTCTTGCTAGATCGTAGAAATAGGATGATAGGCTTATCCCAAACTACAGATGTAGATGAGGTCTTAGCAAGATAGCATACTAAACTTCAAGAAAGGGTTGGTACCCTTTAAGCATGGAGTCGCTCTTACTAAGGAGTAGTGTCCTATGACACCTCAAGAGGAAGAGGAGATGATGGTTGTTCCTTATGCTTCCGTTGTAGTAAATCGCATGTATGCTATACTATGCATTAAACCTAACATATGGTTTGTAGTTAGCATGGTCAATAGATATCAGTCAAATCTTGGACAGCCACATTGGATAGTGTAAAGCATATACTCAAGTATCTTTGGAGAATGAGAGATTATATACTTGTCTTCCAATGCGAGGTTTTGATAGCTACAGGTTACATAGATTCTAAGTGTCAGTCAAATGGTGATTCTTAGAAGTCTACCTTGAGATATGGTTTTACCTAGATGGAGGAGCATTTTAGTGGGATAAATGTTAAGCAATCTTGTATTGCTAACCCCATTATGGAAACTAAATAGGTTGCAGCCAGTAAGGCAGCAAAGGATTCAGTGTAGCTCACATAGTTCCCAATGGAACTTGGTATCAAGCGATAAATCAGCCTCCTGTCACGTTATTTTATAACAACAGAGGAGTAGTTAATTCAAGGAACTAATGAACCATAGAAGAGGAAACTCATAATGAGCGTAGGTATCATCTCATTACAGAGATAGCTGTTGTGGCTAAGATTTTAAAGACTTGTTTACTAAGACCTTGCAGGTGGAGATTTTCTAAATCTCAAGGAAATGGGAGTCAAATGTATACCCAATTGGAATTGAGTGCAAGTGGGAATTTGTTGGGAATTATGCCCTAAATCCCAATTTGTAATATGATTGACATTATAGTTTCTTATAAATAAAGTTTGTTATACACTGATTAAATATTTTGCTGCATATAGCATATAATTTTTATATGTTCTTTATTAATAATTCCATACAAAGGGTCTGGAGAATATATTAAATATGGACTATGGGTGTGAGGTCTTTGTCATATAAGGTCTTAGTCCGTAATCTTTGTATCATGAAAAGTATTTAATTCACAGTCAGCAATGGAATTGGCATTCCATTGGCAAAGACTGTTGTACATCAACTTAATTCATTTACCTTAATTAGGCGAAGATGATTCTTCGAGTTGATGTAGTTGGTGTATAGGGTGTGGTATACACTAAACGGACCAAGAATTGTCTTTCCACAAAAATATTGTCATTTGGAAAAGACAAATAACTCTCAAACTACTTACATATTAATGATTCTAAATCATGAGAGGAAGTGGACTCAGATGTCAAGTGTAGGCCACTTTGATGCATTAAAGAGTGAGACCTTAAATGTGGTCAACATCTTCTGTGCATTGGGTAATCACATGTAGTATTGTGAGGGAAACTTTGCTCAATAGAAAATCCAAGTCCTTTTAGGTATTTTAAAAGGATATGAAATTTCTCCTTGAATAAGATTTCAAAGGTGATTATTCTCAGTCTCTAGCTATAGCATTTTGGTAAGGAGATTCTAAAATATATTTATGACTTGTGAAATGAGTATTCATAGTTGGAGAATAATAAAGGGTAAATCTGGAATTCAAGGATTAAGAGGTAGAGAATTTAGTGTGGCAATATCACAGTCCTAATTCTGCTATGAAATATTTCATGGAAAAATCATACTCAAACCATTAAGTAAGTCAAAGGGAATGGTGTTGATTTTTAAACCAAAAATAAATTTGAGAGTGCAATTACAATTGTTTAGTGGAATCAATTGTAATTAAATAGTGATGGGGATTATCAGTGATTATTTGAGCCAGATACATTTTTTACTTCGAGTCCCTCACCAAGCTATTGTAAATTAACTATGGACAAAATTTTTATTATTTATTGGGCATGTTATTTTAATTTATTAAAGCATGGGCTTATTTATTTTAGCAAGTTATTTTAATTTATTAAAATATAGACCAAGGAAAAACTGTGCAGGAATTACTAAAGAGGTAATCCCAAGCCCACTACAGCTAGTAGTGGACGCATAGGCCATGTAATGCTCCAAAATATTTAAAAGAATTTTTCAAACTATTTGACAAAAGATTTTATTTAAAACACCTACTCCTCATGAAAAAAAGCATTAAAACAATATTTTAATTTAGAAAAGACAACCATTAAACGTTCGATGGACACAGTCAAACATTCGATGAATAGTACAGTCACGTTCTCTGCAAAGCCTGCACATGCACAGAATAGGTGTCAGTACAGTACATCAAACGTTCAATGCTTTTATGGAACATTCAATGATTTTAACAAACATTCGATGCTTTTATCAAACGTTTGATGAGAAACCCTAGATTTTCTGGATAAAAATAGATCAAACGTTCGATCATGTCCCAAAATGGATTTTTGGTAGAGGACCAGCAACTCGCTCCATTTCCCTATAAATTGTGCCCTACTCTTACCCAAACCCATCTTTTCTCATCCAAACACTCCAGAAAACATACTTTTAAAGGCTTGGAATAGATTTTTGAGGAAGGTTTCTCATTTGAAGAAGGTCATCTTCTCCAAAGGTGAACTTCTAATCCCTACTCCTATTTATGATACCTTTTATTATTATATGTATGATGTAACCATGTTTTGTTTTCAAAATGTGTTTATAAAGATTTAAAGGCTTTTGTGTTAACTCTCCAAAAAGTTTTGATGGAAGAGATTACCTTGTGTTTTACCTCTCAAAAATGCATGTTTCTTAATAATACCTGTTCCTTAGCACTGCTTTGAGTCTAGGTGTAGTCGTGGTTAGATTTGGTAGAGGTTTTTAGATTTTATGCATTTTGGACCTACATCAAACGTTCAACTGTTCTTTATCGAACGTTCGATATTCAAAGATCAAACGTTCGATAATCGTGTCAAACATTCAATGGTGACCACAAATGCCAAAATTAGGGTTTTTAAGATAAAGAACACACATACTCCATGATTAGCTAGTAATTACGTTCTTAGCATGTTGTTGGGTTATTTTACTGTTAACGGGAGGTACGTGATGGCTAAAGCTCCGGATGAGCAGTCGAGGTAAGTAAATAACTGAGTATGAAACTGTGATTTTAAGAGTGCGATATGTCAGATAACTGAGCACGTTTCTCTTTATGATTAAGTTTACCACTTTTATGACATGACGTTATTTGCTTATTTAAATACCCTTACTTTTGGAATAAATGAACAATAATTACATAGTAAGGTTATGGTACACTGGTACGTAAGGTAGAACGGCCATGGTCTTACTATTAATACAAGTTGATTTTATGGTCAAATATTTTTTTTATGATGGGGGCCATGGATCCAATTGTTAACTTTAGTGAGCAGCGCACCATTCTTTGAGTGGGTTACCGTTATAGCTTTGCTAGTCAGTGTGGGTCACCCGAGGTCGGACAACTAGTATAAGGCAGTATGTTTGTGCAATATTCAGGGCACTAGAGTTGTACAAGAAGTCCTTCTGGACATGCAAACCCTGCTGAGAAAGAGTAATATCTTGGGTAAACCATATTGTTAACATATGACATAATATACTTTATGTATAGCATGATTTTATGCATTTAAAATCCTAGTGCTCGATCGCTAGAATTATGACATCCTTTCTTCAATAAAATCACAATCTTTTCCTAAATGGCATAATAATAGAGTTAGCGCACATCATTTGCAAAAACCCCATGTTACAAGTATCGATTTTATAATTGTACCCATGGTTCATTTTACAAACCAGTTTCATACTATTTTTGCTTACTAAGTCAATGGATATACTCAGTTACTTCCTTCCCCGTAAAATACTTTCGTATTTTACAAACCCTCAGAGATTTGCCCGTTTGGAAGTCTCACCAAGATTACGGTATTGAGACGGTAGTCGATATACTCAGGTTTGATTTTCTAGATATAAAGCTTTGTGCCCATATTTATTAATAATATAATTGTTTACTACTTATGCACTCAGATCAACTATTCCGCTGTTTACTATGATAAATGTTAAGTAAGGAATTTAGTCAGTTACCAGTTAATTGATTTGGAAGCCCTAAGAACAATTATCCTGGATTAACCACATTCCAATTGTTTAATCTTGTATATAAGGTGATCCTCAAGTTAGTATTTTGCATATTCTCTCTTCACAAGGAGAATAGAGGTATTTCTAAGTCTTAATTGGATAATTAAGGCTAGGAGATGAACCATGATTTAATTACAAGTTAGTTAAATTCTTGGGACGTTATAGATTAGGGGAATATTCCTCTGGCCCATGCGTGATTTTAAATGCTTGCTGTTGTACAAATATCCACCTAAATAAATAGGCGAATAAATGCACGTTTTACTCGCAAGTGCACAAGATCAAAACAATAGTATAGACGGCAAATACGAGATCATTCCCACGAAGATTGGTAAACTATGTTTAAAAAGCAATTCCTAAAAAGATATTGTCGAATGGAACAATATTAAAGATTGAATTGAAATAATAAGATAAAAGGCTAGGGCATCGATATCCACCGCTAATCATACTCAAATAAGGTAAACAATATGCACAGTGCTACAATCATGTCAAGATACTCAACGTTTGCCAGCCTAAGGGCATGGGTGTATACTCCAAAAGCTATTGATCTCCCTAAACAACGAGATTAGGCATGGGTGTATACTCTAACTCTTTTCTTTCTTGAGGGATTTAGCATAGGTGTATACTAAGTTGTTCCTCAAGAAAACATAAATCTATGGACATCGACAAACACATTAAGACCTAGAACATGGTGTATATTCCGGTCTTTCATGTTGATTACCCCAAGAACCCGCAATTGGTTCTTTTGTCACTCTACTAGGCCCAGGACTCGGTCATCCAAATTGACCTAGATAACACTCTACACATGTTATATGCATAAGATGATCAAACCCATACATAACCCATATGAAGAACGAGCAAAAACCCGAGATAAATCAATTAAGCATCAAAACATGAATTGTAGCAAGACAAATTGAAACCTTAAAGAGACATGATTAGGGCTTCAATCGAGCCCTAACTAAAGTATTAGCTACACATAATTTGGATGAAAATCATCCACATAAGAAAATAACAAAGAAAAACTAAAAAGAAAGAAAGAACTAAGAAAAATCCTTCTTTGAAGCTTTTGATTCTTCTCCTCAAGCTTTTGTATTTGTTTTGGAGGACTTAGGGGAGTATTTATAGAGTTTAGGAGCAACCCTAATCAATTTCGTGCACCCTAGGAAGTCCAAGATTGAGTTGGGGTCGGATTATATCAGTTCTGCCGACTTTAGAAGCTTCCAGCGCGCGATGACGCTCGAGCGTCAGGTGACATGACGCTCGTTTCCAGCGCGCCATGGCGCTCGAGCATCATTTTGGACGCTCGAGCGCACGTTGGATGAAAAAAATCTTACTTGATGATTTGTTCCTCTCTGAGTCCTCTTTCCAACGCACTTGACCGTGCCTTAATCCGAGTTTTGAGCTAAACTTTATGGCCAAAATAGTGCACAAAGATTAGATTTTCAGCAACTTTGCACAGTTCATGTGTTTCGAGCTCGAGTTGATGGAATTGACTTCTTTTCTTCCAAAACCTACAAAATAAGGGAAAAACACAAAAACAACACAAAACATCATATTATAATGAAATTAAGAGATTAACATATGTTAATTAAGGGGCTTGAATGTGTAACATTCAGCACTTATCACTTGCTAGGGTTTTTGTAACCCTAGCCTCCTAACTACTAAGCAGTTGTCCCACATGATTTATTCTAAAGCCTCTTTTAGTTTTTCAAGGATATAAATAGAGGTACCTGTGGGTTTTAGGAAAACTACACCAACACAGTTCTTTTAGTACTTACTAAGAACTGAAGTTCTTGTTGAGGTAAACTTAAAGAACAAATTTTGAAGAGCAAGTTTGAGCCCACATTCTTGGTTATTTCTAGTTATTGGTGAGAAGATCGGAAGATGTTCTTGGAGCAGCATGGATTCTTTGCTTATAAAGCCAATGAGTGGCCTTAATCTTCAAGTAAGTAATTCTTGTTCTTGTAAGTTTCATTATAAATAGCAATATTCTTCACATGTTCTTCTTAAAGTTTGATCTTGGTTAGGGAATAGTTTATTTTCATTGCGATTGTTTTCATATAGTAGTATTCCCAACAAATACTTATTCGTTAGCTTCTCACACTTGCTCTTGGCACTCTTAAACAATTGAGTATTGGCTTTCAACTCCTCTTCAACTTCTTCTTTTTCAACTTTGGCATTTTGTTTCTCCCCTCGTAGAACAGTTTGGCTAGCCTCCAAGGAGTTGATTATCACCTCATGTCGAGCTTGTAGATTGAAAGATTCTTGGGCTTGTTGCTCCAACAGAGAAGCCAATCGGTCGTTCTCGACAGCTTTAGCCTCAGCCAACACTAACTTATGTTGATTCTCGGATAGTAGAGCTTAGAGTTTGCCTACCTTAGGTTCATAGCCCTTCAATTGGGAGACCTCGTAGTCTAAGCTTCTCAACTTCAATTGCATCTTTGACAACTCATGGGGATAGCTTTTCAAATGATGTTTGTGTTCCCGATACAGAGCTACTAACATCAAAGCATACTAAAACAAAAATTTGTAAAGGATTAGATAGAGAATAACATAAAAACGAGATTAACGGGAACAAGAATTATACCTGAAGCTGATGATGAACCAAGATATCAGTAAACCGCTCAGAGGTAGTCCTACATGCTCCTGATCCATGGAGGTAATTCTCGGCAAGTAGAGCCTAAAGAGCTTCGAGAGGACTTCCTAGGAGACTGTCTCGAAGAGATTAAATTGGGAGTTTTTGACCTGAAGTTTCACTTGCCAGGGAACTCAACAGATTTATCTACGAAGTCCCAACCCTAGATGTAGAACTCGGATGCGATGGTGGAATCTTAACCCTCTGAGGAGACTTAGTAGGAGGAGCCATATTGACTCTTGGTTGTTCCTCTGATAAATTTTACGAAATTCTAGAAGTATTTCCATCCAAAGATACTAAGGGTTTCGAAAGATGTACATCAAAACTATGGACCCAAGAAGGCTCAATAAGTTCTGACGATATGTTGTCCCTCTCGGGTTTACCGTGACTTGACCTTTCAAATTCAGAACTGTTCAAAATGTAGAGAAGTACTGTTGGAAAATTCTTAGCATCTCTTGAAGGTGAGACATTCCTGGTCTAAGCCAGTTGGGTCGGAATAGGAATGTTCAGGTTAACATAGATGGCTTCGGACTCATCAAGTATAACCCTCAGATACTAGCTCATGTCAGTGTTGGGGATTATGCCCTAAATTCTAAGTTACTTACATATTGACATTAAGAGTTTGGTATTTGCTTTATTATGAATGATTTTTATTATTCATTGATTAAATAAATGAGCATATGACATATAATCTTTTGTATGATCATTTATAATTGTCCCCATACAAAAGGTCCAAAGAATACATTGACTATGGTCTATGGGTGTGTTTAAGGTTTTTGTCACACAAGGTCTGAAACCATAACCCTTGTATTTTGAAATTTATTTGTTTACAGTTATAATGGAACTGGACATTCCATTAAGACGACTGTTACACATCAATTGTGTGATTTACCTTAATCACGCAAAGTTTATACTTTGGGTTAATGTATAGGTGTATAGGGTCGTATATACTGAACGACCGAGAGTTGTCTTTCCATAAAAATATTATCCCCTAGGGAAAGACAATAACTCTCATACTACTTATACTCGTGATCTAAATCTTGAGAGAAAAAACGAACTCAAATGTCAAGTGTCTTCACTTTGATACATTGTAGATTGAGACCTTAGCTGTTTGAGGTCAACATTATCTTTGTGTTTAGTGATCACATGTAGCATCGTGAGAAGAGTTTTGCTCAATAGGGAATCCAAATCTTATTAAGTAGAAAAGAACAAGAAATCTCCTCTTGAATAAGATTTTATACGGGATTATTCTCAGTCTTTGGCTAGAGCATTTTGGATGGAGAATTTCAAAATAGAGTACTTAGTGAATGGAGTATTCACAGGAGAGAGAATAATAAGGTTAAGAATCGGGTGCTCAAGGAATAAGAGGTACAAAATTTAGTATCACAGTATCACAGTCCTAATTCGTTTACATAAGATTTCATAAAGGAATCATACTCACCCATAAGTTAGTCAAAGGAAACTTTGTTGATTTAATCAATAATATTTTATAGAGTTCAGTTAGAATTATGTAGTGGTATTAATTGTAATTAAATCGTGAATTGGGATAGTCAGAGACAATTTAAGCCGAAAAATATTATTCCCTTCAAGTCTCTCATCAAGCTATTGTAAATTAACTAAAGACAGACTTTCATTTATTTATTAAGCAGATTGTTTTAATTTATTAAAACATGGGCTTATTTATTTATTAAGTAGGTTATTTTAATTCATTAAAACATGGGCTTAATTATTTGGCAACTTATTTTAATTAATTAAGACATGGGCTTATTTAATATAAGCAGGTTGTTTTAATTTNGTTAAAATATGGGCCAACGGAAAACTGTATAGAGAGGTAAGTGGGTAGCTGGGCTTGGGGTAAAACCCAAGTCCACTAATAGTCGCGCGAGCGCTACCGATTTTAAAATTTATAATTAACCGCTTGCGATAGATCGTACCCTTGTATGATAGTTCTAAAGAGGGTATTGTCCGCAGGAACTGTGATGGTTTTTGTCAAGCTTTCGAGATTTTCTCTAACTCGACTCATGAAAATAAGATGTTTTTTATTTTTAAACTTTAAACGACATAAATGTAAATGACTTAAACATAAATAACTTAAACATAAATGACATAAATGTAAATGACGTAAATATAAATGACATTAAGTGTAAATGGCATAAATATAAATGACATGTAAAATAAAGATAAAGGTAGAACGCAGATTGTATCTAACTCGGAATTTTTAACAAAAGCATAATATGAGCGTGTAAAGGTTGTCAATCCTTACAACGATCTCAACATGAAAATACTATCGAAAGAAAATAATAAAGCATCATAGTTTTGCACTAGTCACTTACCTAACATCCTACATGTGAAATAACTCGTGTTCCCTAGCATGCGATATAAGTTCTCTCAATAGCCTACACAATTTCATGGCATAAGCATAAAGTGTCATAGGTTTCCACTCCACTTTCCACCTATTCTAAGTTATTCTAAGTGTGGATTGAGTCGTGGTCCCTAGCATACCCTATCAAACTCACATAAAATCATGTCAAAAGCACCATTGCATAGCTTATGCTTTCTCAATCAAAGACATTGAAAGCATTGAAATCATTCAAGACTCAAAGAAATTCCTCATAGACAAAGAACAATTTTCATCTCAAATGGTATAACATTAAGAACAATCCTTATGGATATACAATCATCATATCATTCTGCATACAATCTAAGCTAAAAACAATCAACCCATAGCCCCATGGAAAGAATTACATCAAACCTACAAAGGGTTTAGTTCCTCATGAAGGATTTGGGAATCTCCATGGGATGGAGAAAACCCATTCCAAAGGATTTGGAGCTATGGATTGAGCTTCTACCTACTGCCTAAGTAAGAAAACAATATAACTAAACTAAAAATTACAAAGAAAAATGAACTACACAGAACACTTGCAGAACCCCACAAGCTCTTCTTCTTCTTTTCCCTTCAGCTGAGTTTTTATAGAAGGCAGATGACTTTTAGGATATTATTACACATAAAGATCAAGAAAAATCTTGAGTCAATGGCTAGGACTTCTTTGAAAAGAGATTCGGCCACCACAATTATCGCTTAAGCCGCAATTGTTGATAATTTATCTGAGATATTCAGATTACTGCTGATATTTTTGTCTTCCAAAATATTTGTGAACTTCACAAGCATTTTTGACCCACAAGACTTCTGAATCTGATCTTTTACATAAAATAGCATTTATGCGTCTTGAAGTCTTCTTTCCAACGCCTCTAACTTTGACTCAATCCAAGTTTTGTACTGAGAGTTATAGCGAAAACATTACACGAAGGTCAGTTACGGAACTGATCTGCGATGCTTCTGGAAGAACCGATGGCGCTCGAGCACCAGGATTGGGCGCTCGAGCGTTGGTGGCGCTCGATCCTCATTTTGGGTGCTCGAGCACCCATTTTCTGCTTCCACTTTTGCTTGATGAATTGTTCCTTTTTTGAGTCCTCTTTCCAATGCCCTTGACTTTGCCTCAATCAGAGTTTTGAGCTAAAAGTTATGGTCAAAAGAGTGTGCAAAGGTCATTGGTCAACAGCTTTGCAAAAGTTGATGTATTTTCAGCCCGAATTTGATAGAATTGCTTGTGTTCTCTATTAAGCCCTACAAAATAAGATAAACACTAAAACAAAACAAACTATTAGATTACAATACAAACTAAGGCTTAACATATGTCAGTTAAGAGGCTTGAATGTGTAACATTCAGCACTTATCACACCCCCAAACTTACATTACGCTAGTCCCTTAGCATTACAACTAGAAATGAAATAAAACAATAATATAAACAACTATTCTACTTACTTTGTCGTAGGAAACACGATTGCATTTAGCACATGCAACAAGTCTTTTAAACCACTAGGCATCCCTAGTGGACGAGTGAAGTCTCGTGAGGGTTTAACAGAAATGTTACCCATAAACATTTTGCATGGTCATATTATCACAAAGAATACAGCATCAAAAGAATAATGGTTCACATATGAGTGGCAAGTTTAAACTAACAAACTCTATTTTCACAACAACTCAGGATTTGCAAAATATGATTATTTACTGATGGCTAGCTGAGATTTCATATATGTTCCAACTAGTGTAAAGTGAAATCAGCACATAGATATGAGGCTTCAAAATAATTGTCAACATAGATGGCTCAATACTTCAAAACTCACTGAATTTTCTCATCAGATGAAACAACTAAGGCATAGTTACTATTTACCGACATTTTATTATATTTACACAGCTATTAGTTTAACTCCATTAAGCTTCTAGTTGACCCATGTAACGAGTATTCGGCCAATGACTCCCAAACCAAATGGCTTTAGGGCACTAGATGTAGAGACATCCCTAGGGGCTTTATACTCGAGTCAACTAGGTTACAAAGACAAACTAGTTGTTTTATCATCTCTTTTTCTTCTTTTTTCTTTTTTCTTTTTTTTTTTAAAATTTTTTTTTTAAAT
>FXXK01000907.1:0-95614 GCA_900184695.1 Betula pendula
AGTCTCCTTTGACTGTTTTTTTTTTTTTTTTTTTTTTTTTTTTTTTCTTTTTTTTTTTTTTTCGAACGCCTCCACTATAGACCTTCATATGGTGCACCACGGATCGCAGCTCAGTGTGGAAGTTCTCCCATCCAACACCTTTTATACCTTCTGGAATGAAAATGGCACCCCTTCTCTTGCCTCCGCCAAAATCCTCCACCACCAAGAACCGGCCATGCTTGTTGGCACAACGTTGAGCAATGAAACCAGGAACTCCAGCACGCGATCTTTTCTCTAGAACACTGAGGCGTCCTTCGCAGAGATTAATTCTTCCATTGTTTCCAGGAGCCAATAGGCATCCTTTCTGCCCAAGAAGATGGTCCGGGTGAACCCTTTACTGATTTCACAAAGCCTCACTAATCTGCCATCCACATATCTTTACAACGTGCAATACAAACTAAGTCCAGATAAGAAATCTTCAAGAGTTGTTTCTTACACCATAAATCATGTCAAAACCTCACCTTGTACCTATTTCACCTCATATCTAACAAAGTCTAGAGAAATGTTCACACTCCATCTTTATATATTTCCACACTCCCACTCCAAAGGGTCCCCACAACCTCCTTAGAACACCAACCTCCCCACACACTATCATAATTAGTTTCCACCACCGACCTCCATCCCCGTAGCATACCACCATAACCATTTTCTCAAAAGAAATCGATTATATTGAATCAGATTTTTTACCCCCAAACCTCGTAATTTTATCAATATGCAAATTTTCGACTAATTCACCAAAATAGAACTTAAACTCATTGCCAAGTCCACCCCATAAAAAATCTCTCCACATACAAGAATAGGGAAGATAGACAAATAATACATTGGCAAATTAGAAAGAGTGTTTTTTATCAAAGTCAACCTACCTCCTCTAGACAGATAAAGTTTCTTCCAACCCGCCAAACGACGTTCCATCTTTTCAATAATATCATTCCAAATAGAAGTAGCCTTATAAGATGCCCCCAAAGGAAGACCGAAGTACTTCATCAATAATGATGTCACTCTACACCTAAGAATACAAGTCAAACCTTCGACATCAACAACAAGAACTAACTCTGATTTAGCCAAATTAATCTTCATACCCAAAACCGGTTCAAAGCATAAGAAAAGGCGTTGCAGATGTCAGAATTGTTCACAATTTGTCTCACAAAAGATGAAAGTGTCATCCGCAAACAACAAATGTGACACTCATTTCTTCATTATTCCTTGATTCCACTGAAAAGCATGATAAGAGTCCCCTATCCACAATTACAGACATCATCCTACAAGTGCTTCCATAACAACCACAGACAATAATGGAGGCAGCGAATCCCCTTGTTTTAATCCACATGAACTGCTTGTTCTTTGGAATGATAGGTGTTTTGAGAACCGCGAGAGGACTTTGGAGGAATTGAAATCTTGTTTTTTCAACACTTTGTATCTTTGGACAGCTGCTTTTGTTTTTTTTCAGTGATTAGTTTTCATGATTTTCTTATTCTTTTTGCCCCTACTTCCTAGGTGGCTTCTCTAAAGAAACCAGAAGAACCATTAATAAGTGTGGTTCCAAACATCATCCTACAAGTAACAGACATCATCCTACAATTGCTTCCATTACAACCACAAACAATAATGAAGGCAATGAATCCCCTGTCTTAATCCAGATAAACTATTAAAGAAACCAGAAGGAGAACCATTAATAAAAATGGGAACCACACCGTAGAAATGCAATACGCTATCCAATCTCGCCATCTCTCCTTAAAGCCACATATCTTCAACAAATATAACAAAAATTCCCACTTAAAATGATCATAAGCCTTCTCTAAATCCAATTAACACAACACTCTAGGTTCCCTGGATCTAATCCAACTATCCATACATTCATTAGCTACCATGATTGAATCCAAAATTTGTCTACCTCTAATAAACGCATTCTATGAACTAGAAATAATCTTTCCCAATACCAATTTCAGTCTATTCGCCAAGACCTTAGAAATTACTTTCTACACACCACCCACTAAACCAATAGGATGAAAATCCTTAATGTCCATCGCACCGGCTTTCTTTAGGATAAGAGACACAAAAGAAGCATTAATACTCTTCTCAAACTTCCCTCGGCTATGAAACTCCTTGAAAACTTTCATGATGTCCTCTTTCAATACCTTCCAACACTCTAGGAAAAAGCCATAGAGAATTTGTCACAGCCTGGGACCTTATCACCATTCAAGCCTCTCACCACCTCCAACACTTCACTCTCCTCAAAATCTCTTTCCAACCAATTTCTCTCTTCTACATCAATGGAAAGAAATGAAAGGCTACCCAATTTAGGGCACCAAATATACTGTTCAGAATACAACTATTGGTAGAATTGCACAAAATGCTCCCTTATTTTGGTAGAACCACATAACATAGACCCATTAACAACTAAAGACTCCACATAATTATATCTTCTATGCGAATTTGCCACTTGGTAAAATAAATTAGTGTTTTTACCCCCTCCCCCCCCCCCCCCTCTTGCTCAACCAAAGTCCTTGACTTCTGCCTCCAACTCACTTCTTCAAGCTGGATAATCCTCTCCAAGTCTCTAGAGATATCTTCCTTCCTCGACCTTTCATCCTCGGTTAAAAGTCTTCCTTCTGCAATCATATCCAGCTCACAGATACCATCCAAAAAATCTTTCTTTCGCTTCCCTACATTATCAAAAACCTCCTCATTACATTTCTTCAAATCCAATTCCAAAGCTTTCAATTTTTGCGCCAACACATAACTAGAAGATCCTTGATAACTATAGGACACCCACCATGTTTTTACTTGCTCCACAAAACCCTCCGACTTCAGCCACATGTTTTCACACTTAAAATACCTACTACCCAAAGCCAACACACCACACTTCAACATCAAAGGAAAATTATCCGCTAAAATTCTAGGAAGATGTCTATGAGAAACATTCAAAAATTGTTCTTTCCAATCCAGATATAGAAGAAACCTATCTATTCTAGACATGACTGATAATCATTGTTATTGGACCAAGTAAAATTCCCCCCACAAGCGGGATGTCCATGAGGCCCCTAATCAAAGATGAAGTCCAAAAAATCCAACATAGCCGATGACTGTCTGGGATCGCCTGATTCTTTACATGGATACCGAACAACATTGAAATCACCCCCAATATACCATGGCACCAATTCATAAGGCCAACCAACTTATCCCAAAGACATTTCATTTCAACATCATCGTTAAGGCCATATGAACTCACAAACACCCATTCAAAAATTTTAATAACACTTCTAAAAAAACACGCTACCAAAAAATTCCCCACACCTCAACCTTTTCCACAACCCGCCTATCCCACATTAACAAAATCCCTCCTGACGCCCCTCTCGACCTCAAATATGACCAGTCTACATGTTGACAACCCCATAAATTGCGTATCACCTCCTTAGAAATATACTTCATTTCTGTCTCTTGTAAACAAACAATGTCTACCTTCCAATCTCTAAGAATACCTCTAATCCTCAACCTTTCTCCTCGTTCAGCCCTCTCGCATTCATTATACAACCTTAGGTTTCATAAGGAACAATTAGCACCCCTCCCCTTCCCTTACACTCTATTAGAGTGACCTCCCCTATTCTCATAACTAAGGGAACAAACCAATCTCTTTAATTCGCGATTTGCTTTGTTAACTAACTTAACACATAAATCTGAAACAGTACCCACGCCATGCGTCTATCACAGGAAACAAAGCCAACAATTGATCCTCAAAACCCTCCCATGAAAGTCCCACTACACAACAGTGTAGTTTACTCATCAAAAAAAACAAAAACTTTTTACCCTCTCAACCACCAAGTCTGAAGAGACCGAATAAGGCTCTCCATGTTCCTTAACTACAACAAAAGGATGAACATTCAATGGCTCACTTCCCTTAATCTCCTCATCAGGAATAAGTCACCACATCCAAAGATGAATGAGGCACATCCCCACTAGACAAAAACCCATTTTCAATCGCAATTTCATCTTCATGCAAACAATTTGCCCTCACTCCCTTTAAATTCTGATCCTCAAAAATCACTTCCCCCAACCCATTTCCAAAGGTACTGGAGAGGTCCCAAAATAGAAGTTCAATATGGGCCCATTCATCCTTTGTCCATAATCTATTACCTGTTGCAAACACTGATCAGCCTCTTTAAAAATCTCATCAAAATGAAAGTCTACCCTCTGAACAGAGGAACTCTCTGATGACATACCCACTTCTAAAGACCCATTCTCCCGCAAGCCATTTACTTCATTGTTACCTCCTAATCCTCCATCAGAATCAAAACCCAAAGAGATCCCTTGTAATAAAATCCCACCTGCCGTATAACTCCCTCCCCATCGGCATCAACTTTTCCTTCAGTCTTTTCTATGTAACCAAACATACCGTCAGTTTCCTCCATTGTCGTCTGAGCAACGTCCAAGCTTGTCGGAGCCTCAGCAACAACTCCCTCCTGAGCTACTTAACTCATAGCCTTTTGCTGAGAACTGCTCGAGAAGTGTCTGCCTTACCATCATTGCGCAAACCTGCTATGCAACCCACCTCACTTAGCTTCCCCCTCCATTTTGGCTTATTGTCGGTTTAACCCACCTCTGATAAACAGCCCCACCTATCTGGCCCAACACGACATCGTCACATATCTTCAAGAAAATATAGGCTTCAGCCTTGTGCAATACAATTTCATTAACCCCATCACCTTCAGTCTTCTCCCCACCCGACAAATGGACTTATTATTTCATCCGCCCACATTAGCCCCATAAGCAATCAGGCCCAATCCCTTCAAGCCCCTTTCTTCGTTCCACACTTCTAAATCCTTTTCTCATGAACTAGGCTTACAAATTATATTAACATTCCCAGGCCCATACTTTTGGCCCACTTTTATCTTCTCCAGATGCCCACTTTTTTATACTCTAATTTGCTTGATCCCATGAATTTGGTTATATTTGGCATCATGAATTTGAAGAGAAGATTGTGTAAAAACTTTTTCAAATATAGAAGAGATATTGATTATTTCTTTTTTTTTCGGTAGTAGATCCATGATAGTCATGATCCAAGTCAATCATTGATAACACATATTATTTTTGTAACCTACATCATCATGTCTAAGTTATTTTTTCCTAACTAATATACAAAGGGACTAAGGCAATGATATATTGACCTGTCATCCTATCTAGCATATAATCACGAGGCTTAAGCATATGGTAATTATAGCATGAGGCCAAACAACAATAACAACAGTAAAATACAACCATTCAAACAATAGCTTCTGTGCACAACCCCGTTATATATACATAAAAGAAAATAAACAAATTCTTAATACTTGTGCATAATTGTTATTACTTAGAAACATGTGCAGACTTCAGAACAGAAGAGTCATGAATCTTACCAAGGCAACCACTTGCTCTTCTTCCGGAAGATCTTCCACAAATACCGGGCCCTTCTCTGGAGCTTTGATAATCTCATCTGCAGTTCCCATCATCATTAATTTTTGGCCCTAGACAAAATAAATGCAGCGCATCACATAAGACCAAAATTTAGAAGTACAAATAAAACCAGCGGCAAAGACAATACGAATATCAAAGCACCTCTTTTACTCCTAAAGTTGACCAATCTGCATCATCCTGCATTATCAAAAAAAAAAAAATTAAGTTTGAGAATTTAAAAGCTTCTTTGAGTTTGTTGCCAACAAGCTCTAGCCAATACAGCACTTTCTCCCCATATAAGAATGAAGAGGAGGGAGGCCATGGCTTCAAGACCCACCAGGTGCATGTGTAACTTACCAATTGAAACATAAAAAATATACATTACTGGAAAATTTGTTCAAAGGTGAGGCGTGATTTGTGGCAGAACTACTCGATGATGAACTGGATTTAAACAAATCAAGATATGGATCATTTTCAGCACATTTACAAAGGCATTTACTTACCTTCAGCAAACCACCCTTAACCATAATCTTCTGTCTTTCAGGAGGAACCCCAGTTAGATCATACAACTGGCACTTGAAGACATAAGGGGGCTGGCTAGTATCAATTTCCACATCTTTAAACAGCTCCTTCTGCCATTTAACACTCACTGTAGACATACACATTGCAAATGTCACAAGGAGGGAACTAAAGGGAAAAAAAAGCAATATTCAGAAGCATCAACCTTAGGCTGACGACAACCATGGGAGTCCTATAAGCATTTCATCATGAACTAGTGGCTTAGAGAACGCAAAAACTAATGCAACCTTAATACATGAGAATTTTACTCAATCCACCTAAAAGAGATCAATACAGAGATTGGTGTAGGATAAAATTAAAAGAAATCAAATAAGAGGGCATACAGCATCCTCATGCAATAAGAAAGGTTTAATGAGGGTCCACACGCCCAGAAGCATAGGCGGTCATCATAAATGTTTTGTTTCAGTTGCCTTGCCTCCATAAGGCTCCAAATTAAGTTCATTGTTAGAGCTTCTTCTTACCTTAGAATTCAAGCCCGAAGCTCATAAAGGACATAAGGCAAGCAATTAGAAGTGGTTTATTCTCACTTCTTGGAAGTAGCTCAAATCTCATGGAAGTGAATATCAATTGTATCTCAAAATCCAAATATCACAATCATATTAACTAAGCATTGCATAGTGGTGCCACAAATACGATTGCTGAACGGCTGAACCGTTTACTGAAATCCTAAAATGCCCACATAATAAAACGACAATCCGGTACAAACCCACTTCTTAAAATTCAAAGATAGCCATAAATCAAGCTCTTAATGTTCCATAAAGTAAACATGAACGAACAAAATGCTCAAAACCCATATCATAAATCGAAAATTAGGCAGTTACCCAATTCCTAAAACGCAAAGAAAACACATTAATCACGCTCTATTCTTCCATAAACCGAACATTGACGAAAAAGAATGCTCAAAAAACAAGCAAAAAACGTAAACATTCGGCTTAATTAGTGGAATGGAAAATACATCGGATTAAAAATCGACGAACAAGAATGCTCAAAAAACAAGCAAAAAACGTAACATTGGGCTTAAGTAGTGGAATGGAAAATATAGCGGATTAAAAATCGAGCTCGAGGGGATCACTGACCTGTAATCATTGTTGAGAAGCTTCGGCGTTTGAAGAATCGAGAAGGAAGGAGAGGCCGGGGGAGAGAGAGATAGGTTCGGGCTTTGCAGTGCTTAGCTTGAAGAAGGGGGCAAACAGACGACGTGCTGCTATGGGCTTCTATGTGGCTTTTATAGAGGGCATGTCCGAATTCGGATCGCTTTGAATTTGATCCGAGTTTGATTTGGATGTTCATCCAGTGCTAATACGGGTCACTGGGTGTGACAACCGGCCGGTTTCGGATGACCCAAAAAGCTTGGGCGGTTGTACTCAAGTTTATAATTAAGGAAGTCCTTTTAAGCCCCAAATTATCAATCATTTCAAAAGAGTCCCATTAATTTTTTTTTTTTTTTAATGAATGTGATTTTCCACTTTTTCATTGATAACAATTCTTGAACAAAAATTCTTACAATCAAAAAATAAGGCAATAAGTCACAAGTTTCGATAACCATAATTCAAGGCTATGAACTTACAAATCATAGACAAAGACAAGCAAATATCTATAACATAATCTTCCACATACCTATGTACAACTTCGGTTATAGATCAGATCTGTAACAAGCAGATAAATTCGAAGGCATAGGTAGTCTAATTCACACTAACATTATTAAAACTCCCTCAACCCGAAAGTTATGAAAAATTATCTCCCTCAACCTAAAGGGCAGAGATAAACAGTAATATAAATAAAATTAAAACAACAAAAGCAAACAGCACCAAGCAGATCCACCGACTGGAAGCGGAGGAAGGTTGGCCAGCGTGGGAGAAAGAAACGTAAGAGCCCCAGAACATGGTGGAGGGGCACAAAAGGGGGAAAACTCTCTAAAAGTTTCAAATCTGGTTTTGAGAAACCAAAACCAAAACTTTCAAAAGTAAATCTGGGGCCATGGATAGAGGAGAAAGTAGAATCCGGCCGTTAATGGTGGAGAGAACGTTGGCAAAACTTGTTGTGCTCATCACGTGAGGAAGACGAGGGGGAGGAGGAAATAAGGAAGAGATCCCTCCTCCCCCGGCCGTCGCTTTTTTTGGTTTCTTTCTCTGGAGCGGCTAGGGTTTTTTTCTCTTATTAAGAGTCCCATTAATTGATAGATGTGATATTTAGATGCACCAAATTATCACTTTATGTCAAAAAAGCCACTCCATTCATGTTGACAGTTAGAATTAATGGAAAACTAGTCATGTGCCTTACAGTTACAAATGATCAATTTGACCAAAACCTTTCAAAAATACTCTCATTTTGACCATTTAAAAACCAAATTTGCTTTTTAGAATAATTAATTAGTCAAAATAAAATAAAAATAACCTTTAAACAAACCATCCTAGTTTTTTTTTTTCCAGTTTATGCATAAGTTTTTTGCAAATTTGAAATGGGTCCTTCTATTGAATTTTTCACCAATTTTGCAATGTCTGTTGATGCCACATCACATTAAAAATTAATTTTTTTACTTTCAAGGTGTGAGTAGCCTGTGAGCCACCCCATGAGGTTAAGGGTGTCTTGCAGGCCAACTCTACAAGTGGGGTGGCCCCCATTTTCACGTACGTGACTACTTTTCCATCCAACATAACATACGAAGCTAATAGAGTGGCCTTTTTCACATAAAATTGTAATTTGATGTATCAAAGTATCACACATGTCAATTCGTGTGGCTCTTTTAATAATGGCTGGTAGTTCATAGGACTTAAGTATACTTTACCCTAAAATTAAGATAAAAAGCCAAAATCTGAACTTCAATTCTTAGGAAAAATCAAATTTAATCCTTAAGTTTTTTAAGAATTTCAATTTAATCTTAAGTTTTCAATTTCATATAGGCTCATCCGGCAACCTATTGTCCAATTAATTAACAGTATGTCTCGTTAGACCAATCAATTAATGTTACGTAACTCTCAGTTGACATTTCATGTGCAAACTGTATGTGTCACGTGTCACAAATGCTTTTAATTACAAATATACTCTAATTGATTAGTCTCGCATGTCAAATAAGAACCATGTGACATTAATTGATTAGTCTCACATAACATATTGTTAATTAATTAGACAATAGTAAACAGAGATACCTATTTTAAATCATATGAAAACCCAAGGTTTTTTAATTAATCTCAAAACTCATCAAGTAATATTTGATTGTCAAATTAAAAGCTCTCGAAAAATCTCAAAAATTCATAAGATTAAACAATATTGGGCTGCATCACCAATTAATCTCTTATTGTTATCACAATGTTTTTATTATTTGTTACAAATACAAATTGTTGGAACATTTAAGTGAGTCAAACACATTGAAACGAATTTTTTTACGGCTAGATTGGCGACGTGTCTTCTGCAAAATAAAGGAAAAACTATCAAAATGATGCCGGCCGAAAGAGGGCTGGTGGGGAACCTTTGTTGCTTAAGTCATTAGATATTCATGACCAACATTTTGTCGTGGTGGCTGAGTAGAGCTTCCTGTTTTGGCCATTTCCTGTTGAAGCTAAAAAATAGATGAAAAATATGTGGCAATAGCTTTGCTGCTAAGTTAGCTCAAATGTGGCTAGAGCTTAATTCAGGTTAGTCCCATGGATTAGTTTAACAAGTAACAAATAATTTTGAAGTGTGATTAAATTGATCATTGAGTGGAATGACTCAAGTTGAGCCAAGAGATATACTCGTTGCTTGCAAGTTACTTAGATTGCCAATATCAAGATAAGTTTACTTATGCTAACCTCAATGTTTGCAGCCCTCGACCTTCAAAATTTTGTGTTCAAAATGTTGCCCTCATAATTTTGTCATCTTAATTTTTTCCTTCAAAATTTTGGCCCTCCTAATTTTGTTCATCAAAATTTTGCCCTTTGAATTCTTCCTTCAGAATTTTGGTGTCCTCATAATTTTTCACTTAGCGCTCAAGAGCATTGGCCTTGGAATGTTCCTTTAGATGATTTGCCTCAAATTAAAAGTGCTCTCTAATAAGCACACCATCTTCAATCATTAGAATCCTTGGTTAAACAATGGCAAGCAAAGCTCATTTTCTTTCTTATATTGTTCTTCTGCTGATTGTTTCTCAATCTTGGTGGAATCTAAAGAATCGCAACGGACAATGGAAATGAAAGCCTTCACGGACCACTCAGATGGGTAGTACCTCAATTTGGAATTGCGTTATAAAAAAAATATATAAAAAACAAAATAAACTCTGTAAGAATTAAGAGGCAAAGAGAGTAGTACTACCGCCGAAGGTGCATGAACCAGATGAGAGCTACAGCCGACTTGCATGGACCGCTCAATGGGTATACTCAGGTGTGGGCTTCTCAGCATAGGAAGCTCACCGAACGAGTTGTGGTCGCTTGCTTGGAGACCCGACGACAAGGGGGGTAGCTCAATAGTGTCCATAAATGCATAATTAGAGTTTTAATGATGGATTAACACACGTGTCACGTGATTAAGTTTATGTGTCTAAAATATAACTCTCGGTGTGTTATTTTGGTTGCTTGGCAATAGCGGGATTTCGACATGTCTAAATAGTCGAATGAGAGTTTGAGGTAAGTAAAGTAACTAAATATGAAATTGTGTATGTTTATGAGTACGATATGTTAGCAAACTGAACATGTTCTATTTTGTGTTATGAACTTACAAATTTTATAATATGTTTAGAACTGCTTCGAAATGTTAATTGTTTATATAATCCTGTTTTAGAAATAAATGAACAATACTAGCATCGTATGACATGGTATACCGTCTTGAGTAGAGTAATAATCATGAACTACTATTATACAAATTAACCTTATGGTCAATAGATTTATTGTTATGTTTGAAATTTGATCCAATAATTGTTTTGGTTGCTTGGCAATAGCGGGATTTCGACATGTCTAAATAGTTGAATGAGAGTTTGAGGTAAGTAAAGTAACTAAATATGAAATTGTGTATGTTTATGAGTACGATATGTCAGCAAACTGAACATGTTCTCTTTTGTGTTATGAACTTACAAGTTTTATAATATGTTTAGAACTGCTTCGAAATTTTAATTATTTATATAATCCTGTTTTAGAAATAAATGAACAATACTACATCGTATGACATGATATACATTTTGAGAAGAGTAATAATCATGAACTACTATTATACAAATTAACCTTATGGTCAAGGATTTATTGTTATGTTTGAAATTTGATCCAATAATTGTTTTGGTTGCTTGGCAATAGCGGGATTTCGACATGTCTAAATAGTCAAATGGAGAGTTTGAAGGAAGTAAAGTAACTAAATATGAAATTGTGTATGTTTATGAGTACGATATGTCAGCAAACTGAACATGTTCTCTTTTGTGTTATGAACTTACAAGTTTTATAATATGTTTAGAACTGCTTCGAAATTTTAATTATTTATATAATCCTGTTTTAGAAATAAATGAACAATACTAGCATCGTATGACATGGTATACCGTCTTGAGTAGAGTAATAATCATGAACTACTATTATACAAATTAACCTTATGGTCAAAGGATTTATTGTTATGTTTGAAATTTGATCCAATAATTGTTATTTGTGACTAGCACACAATTATTTGAATGGGATCACAGTTTTGCTTGTAGCGTGAGCCACCAAATGTTGGACTCGGTCGAGCTATTAGTATATAATAGCATATTTGTACAGTAATTGGGGCACCAGTGTTATACTATATGTTATTTTAAGAACGCGCAAACCTTACTGATATTAGTTAATGTCTCGGCTACACCATACTGATTAACATATGACTTAAAATATATTATGTAAAGCATGATTTTATGCATTGTAAATTCCAAGTGCTCGATCACTAGAATTATGTCATAACTCTTCCAATAAATTCATCATCTTTTCTAAATGGCATAATAAAGGGGATAACACATCATTTGTGAAAATCTCATGTTTACTGATAAAAATTTATAATCGTACTTAAGGCTCAATTCATAAACCAGTTTCATAGTGTGTTCCTTACTAAGTTAGTAGACTTACTTAGTTACTTTCATTCACCTGTAAAATACCTTTGTGTTTTATAGGCCAACAGGTTTTCAGGCTAGTATAAAGCAATTCACTAGAATTAAGACGCCAAGCAAATGGCTATAGTATCAAGTTTGAGTAAGTGATTAATTAGTTGTGTTTGTTTTGAAGTTTTGAATCTATTATTGATGTTTATAATAATAAAGATACATGGCTAGTAAACTTAATATCAATTTCATTTATGTTATTTACTCGGATAATTAGTGTTGTGTAGTAAATCCAGCCAATTACCAGTTAACTGAATTTGGTGCACTACAGGTAATACTCTAGGTTAGCTAAATCAATTGCTTGTCTATGGGAAGCTATAGTGATTTACATGCCAATACCTCACAGGCACTCTTCTTAGAGAATACAGATATCCTGAGTCTTATTCAAGATGGTTTAAGGTTGAGAGACAAACCATTAAGTTAATTAATTTTGCGGGGCGTTACAATAACACATTTTTCCGTCTTATATATGCCAAAGAAGACGGGATACCAAGCTAGACAAGTTAAGGGTTTTTTTAAAAACAAAAATAAAAAAAAATAATAATAAAAAAAAAAAAGTGAGTGAAGATAAAACAAAGGGAGAAAAAGATGGTGCTTCATAAACGGTGTTTGCATAAATCTCATAGAATTTATGGGTAGTGCGTATCAAAATAGCAGCTTTAAAAAAAAAAATACAAAAGAGCCTCAATAATGGCTGTAGTTGAAAATTTTGATTTAGGCATTGTGCATGTACAACAAATAAAGCATGCTATACCCATCTTAATAAATAAGATCCTCTCAAAAGTATCAGTGACACTAATAGAGAGCAAGTAACAGGTGAAAAAGTTAAAACATGAGAACTTAGCTTGTAGATCCGACGTACATATTTGCAAGAATCTATTATAGGTGAATAAGAATCTAAATAGGGAGAGAAAGAAGGAAAATGATAAAGGACCCATCATTTAGTCCAAATATCAAAATATTGTTTCCACAGATAGTGCCAATTGTTGAAGCAGATTTTTGGACTACTAGATTGGCGATGAGTCTCTTGCAAAACAAATGAAAAGCTATCAGGATGACACCAGCTGGAGGGGGGTCGATGGAGAACCTTCGATACTTAAGTCATTATAACCTATTCTAGGAAAAGACTAAACAAAGAGCTTTTAGGAGAAAGAGAACATATATGTTCCTAGGATGGTATCGCTTCATCATCAGTGAGGCTCCTTATAAAACATGATAACACCAGTAGCAATGATGCGTAATTTACCTTATAAGGTGTGACATGCTATATTTATCATAGAGGCTGTTTGGTTGCTGTTTTGGAAACATGTTTTTTGTTTTCAAAACTGTGAAACACATTTCTGTAATGCTTGACAAACTGTTTTAAAAACAAAAATAAATGAAAACGAAAACACCAGGAAAAAAAAAAAATTGGGAAACAACTTATACATATTTCCGAAAACAGTTTTTTGTGTTTTTATTTAATCTTTGTTTTTCTTCCACTATGAAGAGATATATTATATATATTATTATGCATATAATTATATATTATAAACTTATACATATATACATATATAATATATTATATTTAATTATTTACATACTAATATTAATATTAGTATACTTATGACACAAATGATAATATTATATAACATATATCATAAATAATTTAATATACTTACAAATTATAACGTATAGCATTATATCATATAAGTATAACACATGGCATACATTTTTAAATATATTCTTAAATTATAACATATAACATTATAACCTACAACATAAATTATTGAATGTACTTATAAGTTTTTTTATATACATATGTATATACATACGTGTATATACACATATGTATATACATATGTATCTATCTATATAGATACTTATGTATAAATATGTATATATATACATATGTATACAACTTATTTACGAACGTTAACCAAGTTGAATTGAGTTTAAACGAGTATACATTGTTTAATAATCGAGCCTATTTTTGTGTTCATGAACAACTTATTTAGTTAATAATTGAGTCGAGGTCAAGCTGAGCATAATTTAGCTAAGTCCAAATATGTTTTCTAGTAATTCTGTTTATTTACAAATCTCTGATTCACTTCCATGGTAATTTTTCATTTTCTTATATGATTTGTTGGATTCCATTTCAGTGTGTGTATATATATATATAATTTTGATTGGTTTTTTATCTTAGATTCCATCTCATTTTTTGGTATTGGAAAAATTGAGTTGTTGCAAATTTTACAATAAATTAGTATGTGATAAAATAAATTATTTTTAAAGCAGTTGTCCAAATGAAATTATACTACTTTTTTTTTCGGAAACAGTTTGTCAAACGCTTTTATAACAAAAAAAAAATAGAAAATTATTTTATGTTTTTGTTATCGAAAACAATTTTTAAAAACAAAAACAGAAATCGATTTGTCAAATGAGCCCTATTATTTTCATGTGGAAAATATCTTTTACTTATTTTCCTTATGAGGGTAGTTGGGATATAACCAAAATCCATTGGAGGGCAAGCATATGAGATTTATCTTTGGGTAAACACCTACTTTAGCTTTTGAAAAATGAATCAAGTTTTTAATTTGAACTTCGAAATTTAAAAGGTCATAATCAAACTTTCAACTAACTTAAAAAATTATAACTAAAATAGGTGTTTACCAAAAAAAAGAAAAAAGAAAAAAAGAAGACGACTATATGTCATATTTAGTTTGCTTATGTAGCATTATTAATGATGATATGGCTTTTAGATTTATTTATTATAAATAAATAGATTAATTATTTTGGGTACTTTAAACAATTATGAAATCTATTTTATATTTAAAAATGAATTATATTTGGTACTTCAAATAAATATAAAATCTATTTTCATATTTAAATGATTTATGTGCATTTAATTGAAATGATTTCCTCTTTTAAGTCAATCCAAACTTTTGGAGGGAAAACCAAAAATTTGAAGTGTAGGAAGAAAAGTTTTTTTTTAAAAAAAAAAAAAAAATTCCCCCCCACATTGGCTTGATACAAAGATGTCAATTAATTTATAATGAAGCTTCTTCATTTGAAAAATAAATAGAAGTGATAAAGAAGAGAGCTAGTCGCTTAACGGCAGCAAAGCCGCCTGTGTCACGCAACACTCACACGGGTAATGGGATTTAGGCACCATAAGGCATACTTTGCACTTCACATGTGCGAATTGGAGCGATGAGCAATTGAGGAGCTCAAATTATTTTGAAAAAAAACATTTGACTATATACTACGCTTGAGCCTCAGTTGACTGAGCTGGCTGTTTTATGTGCAAAAATAAAGAAGAATATGAATGTTTCTAATCATTTGAATGGGTTAATATGCGATTTATGATGTCTATTAAAGTGGATTTGGTGGTTACAAATTCATAACCGTTAGATCAAATGATCTTTGACCATTATATGTGTTTAAAATCACTATAAATATGACTCTTTAGTCATAGACAAACACACAATCTCACAAACTCTCTTCCTCCTCTTACAAACTATGTTTTGTGCAATTATCCATAAGGGTGATTTATTGTTACTCTATAAAATTTATAAAGTAATATTTGAGCTTCATTGTATCATGCGAATTATTTTGCCAAATCTACTAGTAATTAGAAATGAGGCAAAATACGTTACAACGATAGTGTCGTTGCTATCAAGCCTTTATGTCATAATTTTTTATTGCTTTCATATTTTTCCTATATTTTCATTATATTAGCCAAAAATAGCTAACTAAACACTTAATATAGTACACACTTGTATCTCATGTGACAATTCATCTATTTATTTGCACCTAACACATGCATGATTTCTCGCATGTTGTTTTGACCCGTAAGCGAGTATATTTCTCATATGAATAATGCTAGATATTATATTTTTATCATATAATTGTCTTAAAATGCTGACATAACACTCCAAATCAACTGAGTTAAAAAAAAAAAAACTCCAAATCAACCATATATATATATATTTTTTTATTTAACAAGGATCAATCAAATGGTTAGTTAAAAGTGCTACATCAATTTTATTGGATGAATGTTTAATAAAATTATAGTATCTAGTATTTATCTTCCCATATTATATGTGGAGGTTCAAATCCTCATGTTTACCTGTGCTTGTGCAAAGATAATTCAAACATTCAGGTAGCGACGGAGCCAGTAAATGATTATTGTGGGGGCTGAATTAAAAATATAAAAAACACCAAATATTTTTGAAACAAACACTCTAACTTTCTTCCTTGGATAAATAAACTATTTATTTTGCTAACTTAAGCATAGATTTTTGTTGGCAATTTCAACAAGCTTCTGATTGTTTCTACACTTTTTGTAGGCGTTTGTTGGTTGAGTTTAACCGTGCATCAATTACATCATAAATATATATATTGTAATAAACTATATATCACAATAGTACAGTATATATATGTATACCTCTATATATATTTGATAGCTTTGATATTAAGCATGTTGGAATTGCTGGATTTTCTGATTTAGAGAGACAAGTAACTACCGAAATAATGTACACTGCGTAAATTCTTACATTATTTTCTATCTATGTAATGTTTTGCACTTGCATTATAATTTGGAATGTCACTTACACTATATTTTACCTATGTAGTGGGGGAGCCACATGTAGGGGCCATGACCCATACATGTCTCCATGTGGCTCCACCACTGCATTCAGGCCCCATTTATTTCGGCGTAAAATGATTTCCATCGAATTTTTCAGGAAAATTATTTTCCGTTCGAAAATTAATTTTCTGGCTTTTGGTGTGTAGGAAAAATTTAAAATTATATATATATATATATATATATTTCAATCATCATATAAAATTATAAAAATTAATTTGTATTCAAAACTTAAAAAATATTAATATATTATATTAAAAAAATCATTGGACCATAGGCCGAGCAAAAAATTGCCAGACTCTCGCTGGACCACTGTCGAAACCTGTTTGAATCCCACATGGATCCGGCTGGCGACAGGGTCCCTACAAGGTCATGATCGGGTCCCGGCAGTGTCCAGACCGTGTCCCAACAGTGTTTCGGTCGGGTCTTGACGATATCTCGGTCAAGTCTCGACGGAGTGCCGGCGGGTCACGACTAGGTCTGAACGGGGTCATGATTGAATCCCGATCGGGTTCTAACGGTGTCTCGACTGGGTCCCAATAGGATTTGGTTGTATTTTGACTGTGATATAATGATTTGAGAATGAGAAGCTTACACTTGAAAAAAATGTTTATCGTTTTAAAAAAAGGGAAACCATTTTATGGAAATTAAAGAAGATTTTTCTGTCAAACTGAAAATAGTTTCCATTGGCTATTATTTTTCACCCACCAAACATCAGAAAACACGAAAAATATGTTGAAACAAATGGAGCCTCAAAATTTACTTGTTCGGTTGCACAATACAACAAGTAATTGATTGACTTTGTCTACCGGGTTTTCTTGTTATAAAAAACAAATAACACATATACAATCCATATGACATGGGTCATTTGATTTTTATTTTATTGGATATTTAAATATTGTGTAAATTATTATGCTATCTATTATAATGCTTAATAATAATGGGTTAAAATAGATAGTTTTTTTTTCTTCTTCATATAAATCTCAAAAAGTCATTAAAAAAAAAAATCTCAGTGGAAGAGCAAAACAAAAAAGTTGTATGAATTTATTTGACAATGTCCTAAGACAAATGCTCTTGTCTTAGTAGATTCGATTAGTAATGCCCTCACAATGTAAAATATTATATAACACGTAAGACTTTGTTTGTTAAAATTATTGGCTTTTATCTTTTGTTTTATGTTTTCAAAACAAAAACATTAACCAATAACATAAAAACAAAACAATCTTAAAAATATAAAAACATATTTTACTTTCATGTCACATTAAAATAAACTTTTTTAAATAAAAAATAAAAAATGCCTAACATTAACCAACTGAACCTTAAATGATTCAAGAGAATTTAAGATTCATATTAATTTTTGGGAAAAATCATATTTAGCTCATAAGTTTTCATTTTATTTGGATTTAATCCCTCAGTTTTCAATTTTAAGGATACAATCCTTAGGTTTTGTCAAAGTTTAAAATAAGTTCATTTATTGCTTTACCTCAAAGTTAACGGTTTGTCATACGGTACATATGTCTCATTTAACATGTCAATTCTCATGTAAACAATCAAATGCAATGTCATATTAACAGATACAAGTCATTCATAAATAATAGTAATATAAATCCATGATAACTTTTTTTTGCTTAAAACTTGAGAAATAAGAGACTTCTTCTTCATTTTCTGTGTTATCCATTTTTCTTTGTCTTTATGTGGCGTATGTTTGAAGCGATAGAGCAAGTCAAAGTAGGATGACGTGTTAAACGAAACATATGTGGCATATAAAAAATATTAACTTTAACAGTAAAATGACATAATGACCTATTTTACATTTGGGCAAAACCTAAATATTATATTTTTGAAATTGAAAATGCAATGACTAAATCCATATCAAATGAAAACTTAAAGATTAAATATGATTTTTCCTTTAATTTTTATAAATCTTAACATGCACAAAAGTTCAAAACACCACATCATCTATAATTATATGCCTATTGTTCTTTTTAAATGATATATATAAATAGAATGATATGATGCATTGATGTAGATCATGTTGTATATGTCTAATCTTATAGTGTCCTAGTTACTTACAAAAAAATAAAAAAGCGTTATATTCCTATAGAGAGACTCTCATTCTCTCTAAAAGTAAGGTTTTTTCTACTCCTTGTAAGGTTTTTTCTCTTTTTTCCAATGGTTTATTTTTCATCACTCCTCCCTCATCTCCTCTTTCTTATGAGTTTTCTTCCTTTTCTTTGTAGTTTTTATTTTTCTTTTCCCCCAAACATCTTCTTTGCAGTTTAGCTGTTGCCGCCTTTGGTCCAGAACTTGTTGCTGTGTTGTCCATCCTCCTTTTTCCACCCTCCATTGCCAGCTGGTTTTCGAATTTGTAGAGGTTCATGGGTTTGATTTTTTTATGGCCAAATATGTGTATCTCTGTCAAATCTGCCTTCTCATGCACCCTTCCATCGTGTTCTTGGGCCTCCTCGCTTCCCTTCAATCTCTTTAGCGTTGTCGTACCCCCTCCATGCGCCATCACATAGCCTACATGCACTTGCGCGTGAATCTCACTCGCCCACGAGTGTCATCTACACGCCGGTGCGTGGGTCCTCCGCTCAAAAGCATGGTTGCTCCGGCGCTCTGCTCCGCCACTTTCTTCTACTGCTGCTACTGTTTAGGGATGTTGTAGTTTTGTTTTTTCATAGCTTGTCTTATATTTTGCTGTTGTTGTGTTGTTTCAGTTACCGTCTCCCTGTTTTCCAATGGTTTGTTAGCTTAGTAGAGACTTTTGTAATCGGATTTGTGGTGCCTTTCTTTTTTGGGTTAAACACTTTTTTAGTCCTTGTGGTTTACCCGATTATCAAACAGCTATCTCGTTTTTTAAATATATTACAGGTAGTACCTGCAGTTAACATAAATATCAAGTTAGTACTTCCGTCAAGGTTCTGTCCAAAAAATTAACGGAGCGCCATCTCATCTCTAATTAAAATGCGACATGTGTCCAGTTGACCAAATTTGAACACCACATTAGCTAAAAAAATAATGAAATAATAAAACTTTAAAAACAAAAAACTTAAAAATCTTAAACTTTTTTTTTTAAAAAAAATTAGACAGTGGGGGGTGGCCGGCAACCCCCAAAGCGCCACCCCCATTTTGGCCAAGGGGGTGGCTATGCCCGGTCTGGGGGTGGCCGAACCACCCCCCAAGGTGGCACCCCAAATTGCAAAAGGGGTGCCGAACCACCCCCAAATTGCAAAAGGAGTGGCCGAAACACCCCAAAAGCCCAAAAGGGTGTCTCGGCCACTCTCATGGGCTAAAGCCACCCCAAACCAGCCGGTCTAGGGGTGGCTGAACCACCCCCAAGGGCCTTGGGGGTGGTTCGGCCACCCCAAATTGCAAAAAGGGGGTGGCCGAAACCACCCCCAAAAGCGTAAAGGGGTGGCTGAAACCACCCTCAAGAGCGCAAGGGGGTGGCTCGGCCATCCCCAAGGTTCGGTCTGGGGTGGCCGAAGGTTTCGGCCACCCCTTTTGCAATTTTGGGGGTGACCGAACCACCCCCAAGGTCCTTGGGGGTGGCCCCCTTGGGCTTTGGGGATGGTTTCGGCCACCCCTTTTGCAACTTGGGGGTGGCCGAACAACCCCTAAGGGCCTTGGGTGGTTCGGCCCACCCTAGACCGGCCATAGGGGTGGCTTGAGCCACCCTCTTGTCAAAAATGGGGGTGGCCGGCCACCTTTACTGTCTATTTTTTTTTTTTTTTAAAAAAAAGTTAAATTTTTTTTAAGTTTTTTGTTTTTAAAGTTTTATTATTTTTTGGCTGATGTGGCGTTCAAATTTGGTCAACTAGACATGTGTCGTATTTTAATTGGTGATGAGGTGCGCTCCGTTAATTTTTTGGGCGGAACCTTGACGACAGTACTAACTTAATATTTATATTAACTACACATTGACCAAAAAAGTGTTTAACCCTTCGTTTTTATAGTCACTAAATAGGACTCGAACAATATTTTTACAGCTTAAGCCTCTTCTCAAGGGTTGTGTTTTTTCAATTATTAACCCAGTTATTCAAAGCAACTTAAAAAAACAGAAAAGGAAAAAGAAAGAAAAATGAAAAAACAAATAAACCACTTTTATTCTGCGGGCGCTCTCTGAGACTCGAAACGGTCCGATCCCCTTCAGGTCTCTCTCTCTCTCTTTCGATGTACGGAGGCTCATCGAAGCTCGCCCGTGGCGGCGGCGGCGCGGGCCGAGGAACCGGAGCCAAGCGGCCCCACACGTCCTTCCCTCTACCGCCGCCGCACCGCCCATCTGGCCCAGGCCCAGCCCCCGCCAACCGCCTCTCCATCGGTGGACGCGGCTCTGGCTCGGCCTCCAACCCCCGAAGCCGCGGCTCGGGCCCAGCCGCCGCGCCATCCGCCGTGGAAGAGACCTTCAGCCTCCTTGCTGGGAATAACCCGCTCGCCTTCGCCATGATCATACGGCTAGCGCCGGACTTGGTGGACGAGATCAGGCGCGTGGAGGCGCAGAATGGGACTGCGCGTATCAAATTCGATGCGAACGCGAACAATTCTGCTGGGAATGTAAGTTTCTTTCTGAAATTTCAACTGGGTCCAGCTTCTTTCGTTTGAGTTATTTGCAAAATTTGGTTGTGGTTGTGCTTAGCTTTGGTTTTTCTTTTTTTTTTTTTTCAAATTCTCTGTTGGGCATTGGTTAAAAATTTCGTGTTCAAATGCGAAAAGTCATAGTGCCAGTCTAAGTGGTGATGGAATATCAACTGGGTACAGCTTCTTTTGTTAAGTTAATTGGATTATTTAGTTATACCTGTCCTTAGTTTGTGGATTTCTTGGTAAATGTTCAATTGGGAAGTAGTCAAGTTCTTCAATTTATAATCATATGCACATATTCATATTCAACCAAGAATTTCTTGGCTTGTTGTTTTCAGTTAGTCATTGTTTGAATTCTACAAAATTCTGTTTGAATGCAAATAATCCCCATGGCTTTGTAAGTTTGGCGATGAAGTTCAAATCTGGGAGGAACTTTTTCTTGTAAAAAATACTTGGGGATATTGAAAAGTTTTGCTGTAATTATACTTATGTTTGTTTTTGTTGATTAATATACTTTGATTTGTTTGAATTATTCGAATTTGTATTTGCAATGCCAATGATCCTTGCAAGAGTGTACATTTCTTGATGAAATTTCAAGTGGATATAGCTTATTTTCATCAAATTTAGGTTTACTTGACAAATTTTCTTATTTTTCTGCTACATGGCTATATTTGAGCAACTCTATCAAAACCTCAATTTGTGTTCATCCGCCATGCTTGTTTACTTTATCTGGTTACTTTATCGCTTTATTTGAGCAGTTTTGTTGAACAGTGATATAAATGCGTGAAGTTTTTTTTGTTGGGGTCCACAATTGAAAAATGTTTTATGTTTTGAATTGTTCGTTAATAGTTTTGAGAAAAGTGTGTTTTTGGTTTGAAAACAGATAAGTGTTTTCAAATTCATTTCCAAATGACGCCTAGATTTCTTGCAATTGGGAACAACTTATATGCCTTAAATTATGTTCCTTTTTCTGTTATATCTAGTTTGTGGTATTTGTGCTTAGTTTGTGCAATGAATCAAGCTGTGTAGTTCTGATAATGGGATTGTTGTTATGAAATTTTTGGTTGGTGTAGTCTTACCTAGAGAACAGAATTTTAATTCTAAGGGTTTATATTGGAGATTATCAGAAGACTCATTGTAGAAGTTGATTAACCTAGCAAAACACCATATTTCTGCAAATGAAAATCATGCCAATTAAACAATGAAATGACGTATCAGTTGGAGAAGAAGTAGCATGTGTGGGAATAACCCACTCAAAGACTATATAGATGGAAAACAAAAGAAGATGCTTGTAAAGTCTTAACATATTCCTTAAGCACAATATCAAACAAATGCCCTGATTTTTCCCAAAAAAAATTTGCAAAGTACTAGGTTTGTATAGCGTAGTGCTAGAGCTTGAGTATAAATATCAACACAGGGCCCACAGTATCTCCAAAAGCAAGAGTGTGCCTATATATGCTATCTTATTTAATTACATACTTGATATGAAAAGCATATTGCTCATAACATACAAGGACTAGGTTGCTAGTTCCAAGGTGGATGAAGTGCATTGGATCATGTGTCTAAAACTTCAGCCATTGATCAAAGTACTTATTTTACGGAAAAAAGAACTTTAAGTAGGTTAAAGATGTGGAGGCAGGCCCCAGATGACACACAAAAAGGCATCCAATTCACGCTCTAGCAATTTGAACTCATGGATTTGGTGGTTTCTGCTTGGACTTGCTTGAGCAATGGTTGAAGGGGAAGTGCCCTCAAAGCATGGATAGTTTATTTAGGTCCAAAATAATGTTAGCAGTCCTAGAAAGATGATTGACTATGTCAAAGGATTAGTTGAAAATGTAATTTCCTTATCATACTCCGTTACTGCTTGTCATGCAAGATTTTCAACCATATGTACTCCTACCAAATTAGGGTCCAATAATTCTAAATTGTTGATTGCTACAGCTGCCTCGTTTCGTTTTAATTGTTGATTGAATATGATATGGGGAGATTGGGAACCCTACCCTCTCCAGGGCCTCTAGCCACATGCTTTAGCCTATTTTCCTTGAATATGATTGTCTTTAGAAGTATCTTTGGTTGTTAATCACTTTTTATGCCGTATATCATATCTCACTGGTTGTTTCTCTCCTTCTATTAACTGCATTGGAGGGTTCCCCTCCCCTTTTCCAGGATGGGTTGAACTTTGCATAAAGCAATCTCATATGTTTTATATTCTTGCCGTTTTGATGTATGAGGTAGGCAAAATCGTAAATGACTTTGCTATTGGTAGTGCTGCATGTCTAATGTTTCTGGTTGTGTTGGCTCATCAAGCTAGGCCACGTATTTACTGCTCTATTCTCTGTGAAAGAGCTGAAATCCTGTGGAATGGTTTCGGTTGATATCTTTTGGGATTCTTAGAACACTATCTTGTCTCTCTCGCACTCTCTTCCTCTCTAAACTTTTTCTCTCAGCGGCGCGTGTAGGCGCTCCCTGCCATTCTTTTGTGTTGGCATTTTTCCTTGTTTCATTTTTTTGCCTGCCAAAGCCTCGGTGGTTGCGTGTAGTATGACATATTTGAGTGTCTGTGGAGGTTGTCGAAAGTTTTTTGTAATGCTAAGTGTGGTTGGGTGCACTGTGGCTGGTTGGTCTTATGCGATGGGATTCCTGAGCTGGTTTTGTGTTGAGTCAAAAACTTTTGAGCTTTTGGTAGTAGAAGGGGCATCAGTTCTGCGCTTGGTTGAAAGAAGCCGAAGGGTTTTTAGAGCAGTGTATATGGGCAAAATGATTGTAGTTTGGCTGTTGAACGCGGTGGAGAAGATGGTCAATGAGGAAGTGTTGTCTGAGATTTTTAAATCACCGAGGGATGGGCAAAAGGCCTACTTAGTACAAGGACGTGGTAATTGGTATAGATGGTATTTGGCGGTGACGGAGTATGGGGAGGTTTCATTGCATTTCCAGAGGGGCACGATAGAAGCAGTTGGAGAAGTTGTGCCTCTAAACTAAGAAACGTGGTGGCTTTTCTTGACTTGCCTTTTGGTGAGGGAGAGGAGTTTCTTTTCCCCGTTGACCCAATGGTAGCTTGTTGGCTTGTGGAGTGGGTGGAGCTCCTTCGACATTACTTGGTTAGGTGCGGGTGAAGGGTGTGGATATGAGATCTTAAACAGAGGTGTTAGTCGAGCAGGGTTGAAGTAGGGGAGCACTTCGGCATTGGGGGTGTGGGGCCCTGGGTTCCTAGGGGGCAGAGCACGACAGTTCCTTTGGGCCATGCAAAGACAGTTGAGGACGTCCAATCGAAGGTACAAAAGGACAATGATCGTGGATTCGTGGGTGCAATGTTGTAGTACCCGCTCCCTATTTTCTCGTTGAAACTAGCAATGTGGTTGGTCAATAGAATGATCCAGATTTAATGAGGGCCTTCGTAGTTTCAAAAGAAAGTAAGAGGATCTTTTAGGGGAAGTGGACTAGGTTTTAGCAAATGTCTATGTGGGCCCGCTCTTTCTGGGGTCAAAGGTTTCTAAAAAAGCAGATAAGGCCAATGTTGTTAAGGAGAAGCCCAGCTCATCAACTTTGGCCCATACCGCTTCAAAATCAGTTGCTGTTGAGGATCGGGTTTCAGTAGAGTGTGTTGTCATCTTTAGTGCAGGCCCATTCCAATTATGGTTTTAGCACGAAAATGCAGATCAAATCCCATCCGTTTAAACATAACAAAGGCCTGAACAATCACAAGTTGAAACCTTCTTTTCATCTTAAGCCCACGTTTAAGTGGGTGAGACGGACACAAATTGGAGAGATGCCATCTTCGGGTATAGGCTTAGGCTGGGGAGCGGGTTAGGCAGCCGAGAGCTCCTCCCTATCTAGTGGCATTTCGATGGTTTTGCCGGTTACACTTGTGCGGGAGGTGCTCAAACCATGTTGGAGGGCTCTGGAGATGCACCATTACCTGTTAGGCTCGATCTTGCACAACAAAGATTCCCGTCGTCCAGTCGCAAATCTTGTCTTTCCCCTCTCCCTCATACTATGCTGGTAACAAGGTTGTGTTAGTCCACATCATCTCTAGGCCTCCCGATTTGATTGTTGGTGGGAGGGATTACAGGTCAGGGGCATTGCTGTGTGCGTTCCGGCAAGATGGCTCAAGCAAAGGTAAGATGGATGATTCTTTTTAGGGAAAAGTACACATAACCCCTTCAAACTACCACCTCATTGGTAATATGCACCCTAAACTACCAATTGTGTCAATGTTCTCCCTAAACTATCAAAATAATGTCAATATTTCCCTAAGCCAACAAAAAGACAAAAGTGACCTTAAAATTGTTTTAATTAGACAAAAATATCATTGTATATTTAAAACTAAAAAAATTAAAAAAACAAAGGGGAGCCACCCCTTTGTTGTTGTTGTTGTTGTTCGTTTTTTTATTTTTTATTATTTTATTTGATTTTATATTTTAATTTATTAAATTAATTATTATTATTTTTTAGATTAAAAAAAATGTTTTCTTTGTTTTTTAATTTATTTTGTTAAATTTTATGAAGGGTATTTTGTCATTGAGGGTACATTGACATTGTTCTTTGTAGTTTAAGATGTACATTGACACAATTGGTAGTTTGGGGGCCACATTGACAATAGGGTGATAGTTTGAGGGGGTATGTGTACTTTTTACTTTTTTTTATTTGAGTAATGATGGTTTGAGGGCTGAGGAAGCCTTTGTAGGGGTAGGGAAGACCCATGCTTCTAACATGGGCTTTCTAAGAATTGTCCATGCTCCCCTTAATTCGGAATGGGCTATGGTTGTTAAAGGGGGAAAGTGGGTACCCCTGCTTGATTTCTTCATGTGTTCCATACATTTTTGAGGAGGTGAGGAGGGGCAATGTTTGCATCAACAAGGAAAAATGATTTTCTCCCTTGAGACGAATGGGTGTGTCGTGGGTGATTTGGAAAGGAGCAATTCTTTTGGTGATGAAACTTCGCCTTGTCTAGATTTGGAAGTGTTCTCGGGGGTGAACCTATCCTGCTGAGCTGTTGCCCCCCATTAGAATATGAGACAAGTGCATGGATTAAATCATTAGCTTGGGTTTTGCAGAAAGTGAAGGAAATTAAGCATCATGTGGGGATATTGTGTGAGGGCTTCGAAGAGGAGGTTATGGCTGTGGCGACCCGATCTCAAAACACCTTTTTTTTTTTTGAAACTGAATTGTCATCGTGGCTCATATAAAGCCAACATCATCATTAACTCATATGAGAGCATATCAAATCAAAGTTAATAAAATACTGTAGCGGAAACTACATATTGTGAGAGTAACATTGCATAAGGATTTGACATAAACCATATAAAACAGTTTTACCACGAGTGTTATACATCAAAAGGATGGCTAACAAAAAGCTACATACGGCTTAGCCAAAATAAATCAACCTGTTCACATATATAGCAAATTGATGGACAACAAAATTAGACTAACATATGTCCATATAAAATACCAACAGGCGTACATCGCTCGCAATCATTGTATCCCAAGTATGCAGCCACTTGATTGTCTTCCAGATCTTCAGTATCTGCATTCACAACATCATCTAAGCGTTCGTAGAGTTAACCACGATCGCCCAGGCGGAAATATGAGTTCACAGGTTCAGAGAGTATAATCATCACTAAATTTTCACACTGTGCCAATTTTTCATTTTCTACTTAGTTTATAATAACAACTATATTTAATTTAGATAACATATTTCAATAAAAGCAAGGCGTAGCTAATGAAGTAAATACCGTAGTTATGAAATCACTTTGAAACATACTATTTAGCTGTGAATGTATGCAGGTGCTCCAAAATATATTCGGATACACATACATATAAACCCATCTAACACATGACTTTGTACATAATAGTTATTCTCAGCCATACAAATGTATATATCTTCCGTTCTCTTTAAATCACAGACCACATACATATAAGTATATTTAAGTCAAAAAATTTTGAAATCATCATATGCAAACCAGTTGTGGACGTATACATATGTTTTGTTCCATTCAAAATCATTGGCTTACCAATACATTTAGCATGAAATTCCTTATAAACCAATTCACATATAAATTATCAATAAATATGCATTGCATGATTCATCTTTCACTTTTATTTTTAACAATACATGTGTATACAGTAGCCTTAGGGACGGCTCCCTAGCATTCCGTACACATCAACCTTATGGACACCTCCTTAGCCTCGTGCCTTAGGGATAGCTCCCTAACATCATGTACTCAACGGCCTTAGGGACAGCTCCCTAGCTTTGTGCCTTAGGGACAACTCTCTAGTACCATCTTTTATTACATCTTATTCATCATTCATGTTTCATGCTCATACATCATTGCTCATGCTTTCATGTCTATGCATCATTCAAATCTCATCACAAATTCATATCTCAACATTCATGACTTATCATAATTGAAATCAAATTCATTTCTTAACATTCATAGCTCAACATCTTAAAAACATCGAATTAAATGATAACCATAATCTATTATACATATCACACTTTCGAAATCAACAATCACATTACCATTCATATCTCATCAAACATTTCTTAACACATTGACAGTATCAAAATAACAATATATCATCATCAACACAACATATGATCTGCTCGATCTTGACAAGAGCTTAACATGCTTTTGGAAACATTAAAATCCTATTTTTTCTCAACATGTTTAGCATTTATAAAACATCTAAAACATTTGTAAAGCTTTTAAAGAATAAAAATTAGTATCTTTTCAAAGTGAGTAAAATACTCATTAGATCCCACTTGATGTTCAGTGATAGACAAATGCCAACACAAATTTCTAGCCTTGAATAACTGCAACGTCACATTGCATGTTAACATTAAACACATCACACATTACTATTTTAACTCAGCGCTCTATAATGCTTAATCTTCCATAAGCACAAATACCCATGATAACCAATAACATTTTAGGCTTCAATTTTGCTACCCATAACTTAAACAATCTAACCTATGTGTACCATAATCTTAGTGTTTAAACACTAAAAGCCCTAAATTAATTAAAACTATAAAAATTAGGGGTTTATGCCTAACCTACATTAATTGCGAAATTGAAGTTTTAATATATTAATCCACCAACCCAAAGCTTACATTTTGCATATAATTTCACTACATACAAAAGCCCTAAGCAAATTTAAAGGATTTAATCTCACACCCAAAATTTAATCTAACTTAGAAAAAAATTAAGGATTTCGAATTTACCTCAATTCAATCGGTAAATTGTATGTTCTAACGTTGATAAACGTTACCCGAAACTTGAAAATGATGGAGGAGTTGATTTGGAACAAACCCAAGCCAAACCTATAGTCATGTGAAAATGGAAGAGATTGAGAGAGTGAAAAATCCCATCATAACTATTGCCACATACAGCCCATTAATGGGTGATTTTTGAGCTAAAATCCCATGCCAAGTAAACACAAATTCATGTGAAGTAGCAAGAGAAAAGAAATGAGAGAGTTGAGGAAGAGAGAACTTATGGTTCAACCCAAAAAGCATGGAAATATAGCTTCAAATTTGAGACCCATAGCTTGCCCATAGTCCACGTGAATGAGCAAGAGAAGAATTGAGAGAGATGAGAAGGGAGAGCTGGAACTTGTGTTAAAAATAAGAGGAATTAGCTCATGGTTTCAGTTGAAGACCCGAGTGTGTTCTATGTTCTCTTAGTGATGAAAAATCTAAAGTGAAGGAACTCATGGCTCACGGGTTTGGCTCATGGGACTACTGAATGGTGTGTTTTATTTAAGTGAGGAATTGCTAAAATGAGGTGGATCCCGTGAGACACAAAAGCATGAGAGAAACTTTGTGGTTTTAGTTGTGAAACCATGATGTGGGCCTCCCTTGGTCATTTCTTTTCTTTTGTGAGGAAAAGTCAAATGGTGAAACAAGAGAAAAAGAAGTGAGAATGAGTGACTTGGGCTTAGTCTTGGTTGGGTGATGTAGCGTTGGGTATTTTGTGGGTGGTTTGCAGCTGGTTTGGGTTGGGTTTTTTTTTGTTTTTTATGTTTTGGTGTCCTCTTGTATACTCCCGGTGTACTTAGGAGCGCTTTATGCTTTTAATGATATTTTCACTCACTTATCAAAAAAAAAAAGAATGACTTGGGCATTCACAATGAAGACTCGGCCTTCTCATTTTTTTTTTTTTTTTAAAAGTGAGAGACCACATGTCGTGTTTTCCCATAAGTGAGGGAGCTAAAAACCCAAAAATGACCCTCCTATAGTTGAAGTGAGAATTTGTGTGAAGAGGGCTTTAATGGTAACTCATGTTTTGGGCCATATTGTGTCTATTTTTATTTTCCTATCTTGGGCTACCATTTTTACAACCTATACAAGCCCATAGTTTAATGGTAAAAAAACTTTGTTTTATTTTACACACTAACCCATAATATAAGAATATAACCATCTTATATTATTTTACCACACTAAATAGACTCATTTTTATTTAATGATAATAAATGCATTACATAATTTCTTGGGCATTACAATAGCCTTACTCATAGCCATTGTAGCAAGCAATTATAAGGAGGAGGTGGTTTCTAGTTCAAAATTGGGCAATAGAGAAAACAAAGAACTAAAAAGATTAACTTGCTCTATCAATTATGATTCAAAAGGTGGTCGCTCTAGTCATGGTAGAACTAAGGGGAGGGCAATGCTTGGTTATTATAAAGCCTAAGTTGTTATCGTGGAATGTGAGAGGGTTGAATGAAGCTGACAAATGCCTTTGAGTCCGAAACTTACTCAGACAGTGGAAAGTAGATATTATATGTTTACAGGAATCTAAGCTGGAGTTTGTTTCCAATAATGTAGTGCAAAGTTTGTGGGGATGTCGTTACATGGACTGGTGTTATTCAGCTTCTAAAGGGGCCTTTGGTGGAATCTTGATTATGTGGAATCAGAGAGTGGTGGAGAAAATTGATGAATGTGTGGGGGTTTACTGTGGCTTGCTCTTTTAGAAATGTTGAAGATGGCTTTTCATGGGTGTCTATAGGCCTAACTCTGACTATGATAAGAGGTATTTATGGAAGAAATTGGCTAGCTTAAGTAGCTGGTGGAACTTCTTGTGGTGCATTGGGGTTGACTTTAATGTCACTAGGTTTCCTAGTGAAAAATCAGGTTATGCCGATCTTTGTCCCGCTATGGTGGAGTTCTAAGACTTCATTTTGGAATAGGGCCTCATGGATATTCTTTTCGTTGGAGGGACTTTTACGTGGTCAAATAATGGGAGCAGCCCTCTTGGTCTAGAATTGATAGGTTTCTTGTATCTTTGGATTAGAATGCCCAGTTCCTTGATCTCTTGCAAAAGAGGTTGCCAAGACTTTGCTCAGACCATTTTCCCACTCTCCTTGATTGTAGTGGCATTTAGTGCGGTAGAAGATACTTCAAGTTTGAAAATATGTGGTTAAAGGCCGAAGGTTTTGTGGATAGAATGCTTCAGTGGTGGACATCCTATCATTTTCAAGGCTCCTAGAGCTTCACTTTGGCTTGCAAATTGAAAGCCTTGAAACCTAATTAATAGCCTGGAACGAGTAGGTGTTTGGTAATGTGGAGAATCAGAAAAAGCATCTCTTGGATGAATTGTATGGTTTGGAGGAAGAGAGAACTTTATGTGAGGAAGAGAAGTTGAGAAAGACAAAGTTATTGGTGATTTGGAGAGGGCTACTACTTTGGGGGAATAAGTTGGAGGCAAAAATCGAGGGCACTTTGGTTGAGAGAGTGAGACAAATGCATGAAGTTTTTCCATCAAGTTGGTGACTCGAATAGGAGAAATAACTCCATCAAGTCGCTGTTGGTAAATGGTTTAGTTACTTCATATCAATTTGAGATCAAAGAGCACATTGTGCATTTCTATAACCTATTGTTTACCGAATAGTTTAGTTGGTGGCCCAAGCTCGATGGCATTGCATTTGATTCCATTGATGAGGAGGAGGCCACTTGGTTAGAGTGTCCGTTTAAGGAGAGTGAGCTTCTGGAGGCGATAAAAGGTATGAATAGGGATAAGGCATCGAGCCCTGATGGTTTTACTATGGCTTTCTTCCAAACTTGCTGGAATGTGATTAAAGAAGATGTTACGAGGGTGTTTCATGAGTTCCATGCTAGTAGTAAAGTTTGACAAAAGCCTCAATGCTACTTTCATTCCTCTCATTTTGAAGAAATCTGGGACTGTCGATGTTAAAGATTTTCTTCCAATTAGTCTATGAGTGGAGTCTACAAGATATCAAAGTCCTAGCCACTAGATTGAAAAGGGTTGTAGAGAAGATTATGTCAAAGCCCCATAATGCGTTTGTCAGAGGTAGGCAAATCCTATATTCCGTTCTTATAACAAATGAATGCTTGGATAGTATGATTAGGTCTGGTGAGCCAGGTGTACTTTGCAAATTGGATATTGAGAAAGCCTATGATCATGTTAACTGGGAGTTCTTATTATACTTACTGATGAGGTGGGATTTTGGGGAGAAATGACGTAATTGGATAGCACATTGTATTTATTCGGTGTACTTTTTTGTTTTGGTGAATGATACTCCTCCTGATTTCTTCAGTAGCTTTCGTGGTTTGAGATAGAGTGATCATTTATCTCCTTTGCTATTTGTCATAGTTATGGAGGCTCCGATTAAATTGCTTTCCACTACTGTAGATGGGGGCTTTCTCTCAGGTTTTTCTGTGGGATTTAGGAACTTTTGGTGCGATTAATATTTTCCATCTTCTGTTTGTGGATGACACCCTTGTGGGTAATGTTAATAATGTTGATGGCTCATCTAGTATTCTGGTTCTGGGATGCACGGTGTCTTCTTTGCCTAAGAAGTATCTTGGCCTTCCCTTGTGAACTCCTTTTAAGGCCAAGTCTATTTGGGAGAATGTTATTGAAAAGATTGGGCATCGTTTAGGCGGGTGGAAGGATTACCTTAATAAATAGTACATGTCCAAATTGTCGACATTTTTCTTGTCTTTTTTCCCCATTCCCATTGGTGTTGCTGATTGCATAGAGAAGCTACAACGAGATTTCTTATAGGTGGGTTGGATGAGTTCAAATTTCACTTGGTAAGGGGGTCCAAGGTTTGCACTCCGATTGGTGAGGGAGGGTTGGGTGTTTGAAACTTGATTTTTACTCCATGTGTATTTAAGTTGTGCCCTTGTGTTTTCAATGAAAATCGTGGTCTATTTTTCTTTTGTTGTCGTCATTTTTTTTTTTGTAATGTTTCTTGGTTTTCATTTTCTTTTCTTCTTTCTTTGTTTTTTCTGGGTGGGTTTGGAGAGGTGTTACCTGTCTTATATTCTGAATTTATAACTGTATTTTGCTGCCAGTTTGTATCGTTTTGAATTCGAACTCCTACCTTTAAATAGATTTTTCCATCGAAGTTTTTCTGCACTCCTACCTTAAAATAGTTTGTTCCATCGAAGTTTTTCTGTAACTCTCTTTGATTTTCTGTTTGTAGCTACCATTTTTATGGTTGTGGTCTTTAACGATATCAGTGGTAAATTACTTATAAAAAAATGATACCAGCGATAAATGGTCTATTGTTGAATCAGGTTATTGATGTGGGTGGGAAGGAGTTTAGATTTACATGGTCACGAGAATTTGGCGACCTATGTGACATATATGAGGAACGCCAAAGTGGTGAAGATGGAAATGGTTTACTTATTGAATCTGGGTCTGCCTGGCGAAAGCTGAACGTGCAGCGTGTATTGGATGAATCAACTAAGAACCATGTTAAGATGATGTCAGAGGAAGCTGAGCGCAAGCTTAAATCACGCAAGTATGTTGTCTGATTATTATCAAGAATAATTCTTTAATTTTTGGGTTCATTATATGGAGATTATGTGCTTTAGTTGTGTTCTTCAACTAGCAATCAACTTTTGTTTCTGTTTTTGTTAATGTATTTGTCCCTTTACTGTACAAGCTTCTCTTTTACTATCAAATGCCTTGGATAGATCATAGATTTGACGTACTGGGTGTATGGTACCTATTGTGGATCGACTCCAATTGACATTTGTTATAGATGTTAATGCTAAATATCACAAGCTTTAATATTGTACAATCTTGAAACACTTTTGAAGCAAAACCCTGTTAGCTCTAATTTTTCATTGGTTGATGATCTATTCATTTATTTGTCCCAGAGTTGAGAGGAGCTCGGCATGTGCCAATAAATTTGTACACATGCTTTTAAATTCCTTCCAATTTGTTTTCAACATCTTTATTAGATTTTTTTAGATGTTCTCGATTTTAATTCTTGAGTTTTTTATTTTTATTATTGCTAGGGTGATCTCATTTGTATACTACTTTTGGTGTTCTTAATGGATTTTTTTTAGTACTTATAAAAAAAAAATCCAATTTATATGTTTTTGAAAGTATGTTGTATGGTTTTTTCATTTTTTACAATGCGACACTTTGGCATCATAGATTGCGCAAATCTTAAGTAATTAAGATGTTAACTGTTAGTTGATTATTTCTTCATATAGTGAAGACCTACCTAAGTTATGTGCTGCGTGCAGGTCTGTTCAGAGACCTGCAGATATGCTGGCTTAAGTGATAAAGAGGTGGGGTAGGAATAATGGTTTTTCATTAGTAATCGAAATATTATTGAAAAGCGCAAAAGGTGCAACCTAGGTTAGGGATGATAATTTTTGACACGATTCATGAACCTGACACGAAATTAAAAGGTTAGAGTTTAGCATAAACGGGTTGACCTGCTTGACTTGGTTAATAAAAGGGTCAATAACTAGTCAACCCGCGGGTTGACCCGTTTATGAAATTATACATATTTTTTATATAATAAATATAGGTTCAAATTGATCGTTTGTGACCCGTTAATTAAAAGGGTTAAGGGGGTCGTGTTGGGTCACTTGCGGGTCGTGTTTGGGTTGAAGGTTTTTACTCGTTTAACTAAGCGGGTCGTATTTGGGTTGATCCTTAACGGGTTGGCGGGTCGACCCGAACCTGACCCGCCAACCCAAATTGCGAGCCGGTTCCAAGTAGACAAGAAATATACAATAGATACACCTAGCTAGAAAGAAAAAAAAAAAAAGTTGAGAAAATCATGAAAACCAAGCAAATTATGATATTCTAAAGCAATTGTTCAGTGGTAAAGAGTATTGAAGACGAAATACTTTAGTTCTACCGTCGTCCTCTCGTAGTCTTCAAAATTTTTATTATTTTTTTCCCTCCAAAGACACCACAAAAGGTAGGACGATATCGTCTTCCACACCGCTATACTCTGAGGACTGCCAGTCAACCCTCTCCAACAAGCAAAAAGGTTTATCACTCCTCTAGGCATAACCCAAGTTAGCTCAACACGACTGAAAATAGCACTCCATAAGGCACTATCAATCTCATAGTGGAGAAGAAGATGATCCACAGACTCCTCACTTCTTTTACACATACAATACCAATCGACCATAGTGACATGTTGCTTCCTTAGGTTATTTCTGGTGAGGATCTTTCCTAGGGCGGTCGACTAAGCAAAAAACATCACTCTCATGGGGAGCTTATTATGCTAAATACTCTTTCAAGGGAAGGGAGTGCCATTATAAGGGACAAGGACGTTATAGAATGGTCTAATGTCGAACCCTTTTCTGGAAAGAACCCAACAAAGCTTGTATTCACCTCTCCGTCTCAATCTAAAGGAGTACAATAAATTCTAGAACGAAGCAAAGACATCCATCCACCTCCTGAGCTGCTCTAACCAACTTTACGTTCCACTGATGGGACCCACTAGATAACTTTAAATGATTTGCCATGGAAGCTTCCTTAACATGAACAATACTATAAACTCTGGAAAGGCTTCTTTGAAAGCTTGATCCCCACACCACATGTCATACTAGAACCTAATTTTGGAGGTGTCTCCCACTTTAAATGTGGTATGACTAGAAAAATCCCCCTAGCCCCTTCTAATATTTTTCCATAACCCCACCTCATACAACCCATGAACATTTGAACACCTACCCCACGAGCTGCCATATTTAGAATCTACTACGAATCTCAAAAGGCCTCTCTTTTATGTATATAGCGCCATAACCACTTCCCCAAAAGAACACGGTTAAGCAAAAACAAGTTTTGGACCCCATCCCTTCCTTAGGAATCGGAGAGATAAACATTGGACCAATTTACCAAAAGAAACTTGAACTCTTCACCTAGCCCACCCATAAGAAATCCCGCTATAACACTTCTCTATGTGATTGGCAACAAGAGCAGGGAAGGAAAAAAGAGACATGAAATACGTAGGCAAAATGGATAGGGTGCTCTTGATCAAGATAATCCTTCCACCCTTAGATAAATGTATCCTCTTCCAGCCAGCCAAACTTTGCCCGATCTTCTCAATAACACCATCTCGAATAGATTTGACCTTAAAAGAAGCTCCCAATAGAAGACCACCAAGATACTTCAAAGGCAAAGAAGAAATCACGTAGACCAGAATACCGACCAATCCATCAACATCGTTGACATTACCCACATGAACCAATTCTGACTTAAGCCAAAATAATTTTCAAACCAGATGCAGCTTTGAAACGTAAGAATAAGACTCAAATAATACAGGTGGTTTGGGTTTGCTCTGCAAAATATCAAGGGGTCAAATGTAAATAAAAGGTGGGAAATGTTAAGTGCACCAATGTTCTTAGACCCCACAAAAAAGCCTAAAAGAAAGCCCCCATTTACAATAGCATATAGCATTTTACTTAAAGCCTCATTGACGATGACAAACAACAAAGGTAACAAAGGATCTCATTGTCTCAAACTGTGAGAGTTACTGAAGAATTCTAACAGATTGCCATTCACCAAAACAAAAAAGCGCACCAAAGAAATACATTGTGCTATTCAAGAACGTACCTCCTCAACAAATATAATAAGAAGTCCCATTTGACATGATAAGAGGCCTTCTCAATATCCAATTCGCAAAGCACCTCTGGCTCATAAGATTTGATCTTATCATCCAGACATTCATTATCTATAAGAATTGAGTCTAGGATTTGCTACCACTGACTTCAAAATAAAGTAATGCTATATGCAAGACTCCTATCTCCTTTTATCTCTCCAAATGTGACGTGACTTTTAAAATTACCATTGAAACACAATTCAATAGTGATTTAAAAGCCATGTCACATTTGAGGTGGATAAAAGGAGGATAGGAGTCTTGGATATAGCATTACTCTTCGAAATAATCTTCTCCACAACCCTTCTCAACCTATTGGCAAGGACTTTGGCAATAATCTTGTACACTTCACTCATTAGACTAATATGTCGATAATCTTTAACATTGATAGTCCTAGATTTCATTGGAATGAGAGCTATGAAAGTGGCATTAAGGCTTCTTTCAAACTTGCTTTTGGCATGGAAATCATGGAACACCCCTATAATATCTTCTTTGATCACATCTCAGCAAACTTTGAAGAATGTCATAGTAAAACCATCAAAGGCTAGCCCTTTATCACTATTCATCCCTTTCACCACCTCAAGGACCTCATTCTACTCAAACGGTTACCTTTTACCACCTCATTCTCATTCTCCTCAAGCTCACATTTGTTGGGGATTTCTTGTGGAGGTGATGGGAAAAAGTTATTGGATCTCTTGACAGCCCTTGATAAGGAACATTGTCAAGAGGTCTCGGTTACTCATTTCAAACGTGGCACAAAAGGCAGTAGGGAATTAAAAAATTTGGAATGTTTCATAATTTTGAAAGCTCTAATTGTGGCAAAGCCAAGAGGGCTATGTCAGTATTATGAGGTTTGGGATGTGTTGTTGGGGGTGTTTTCTTGTAGTTTTGGTAGTTTTCAAGGGTGAGGGTGGGGGTTTTGCTTTGGTTGTATTGGGCTTTTGTGGGTCTTTGTTTTCTTTTTTGTTTTCTCTTCCTTGGTGTTCTTTTTGTATACTACCTGTCTACTTAGAAGCGCCTCACGTTTTTTATAAAATTTAACATTACTTATAAAAAAAAATTCTCCTCAAATGGTCTATCTCTATCCAAGAGGTCTCCTCCTCATGAATGGAATACACAACAAGGTGATCCAGCTTGGGTTGCTAACTAATTTGTTCGGTAAAAATCTATCATAGAATTGCACAATGTATTCCCTAAACTCAGTTTGATCAGGCAAAACTGAGCTATTTACCAATAATGACTCAATTGAGTTGTTTCTCCTATTCAAGTTAGCCACTCGATGGAAAAACTTCGTGCACTTGTCACCCTCTCTTAATCATAGCGCCCTCGACTTCTGCCTCTAGCTCATCTCCTCCAATAAGGTAGCCCTCTCCAAATCACTAATAATTTTGTATTTCTTCAACTTCTCTTCATCATATAAAGCTATCTCTTCCTCTAAACCATCAAGAATTCGTAGTTCATCAAAAAGAATCTTTTTGTGGTTCTCTACATTACCAAACACTTGCTCATCCATTGTGAGTTTACTAGTGAAATCTGGCATTTGGTTCTCATCTTATTTGGAGTTTCGTGGGTCATTTCTAGCAATATCCTAGAGCTACTACATTACTGGAAGACTCAAGGATGAGGATACTCTAAAGAGGCCATCTAGAAATTTACCCCGCATTATTAATGTGGAGCATTTGGAGAGAGAAATTGGTGCCTATTTTAGGATTACGAGTCTAATGTGGTATGTTTAAAATCCTCCTTTTTTAAGATCTCTGTTAGATTGGGCCGTAACAATCCTCCTTTTTTAAGATCTCTATTAGATTGGGCTGTAACAATCCTCCTTTTTTAAGATATCTATTAGATTGGGCTGTAACTTATGTTCCTAATTTTTCCTCATCAAATCTTGTAGACATTGTTTACTTTATAGATTTTCAACACCATTAGGGTGGTTGCATCTCTTGTATACTTTTCGTGTACGAAGGCTTTGCCTCTTCTTTTAATAAATTATTATTAATAAAAAAATTACCAAAGATTTGCTCATTCCGGACTCTTAAATCAGCTTTCAAGACCTTAAATTTGTGAGCCAAAATGAAGCTCAGGGAGCCTTGAAAATGATAAGAAGTCTACCACTATCTCACTCTATCCACAAGCCTTCGGCCTTTAACCACATATTCTCGAACTTAAAATTCTTTTGCCACCCTAAACATCACCACAATCAAGAAGAATGGGGAAGTGGTCCAAGTAGAGTCTAGGCAACTTTTTTTGAAATAAATCAGGAAACTAGGCTTCTCATTCTGAAGAGACAAGAAACCTATCAATTCTTGACCAAGATGGGGTTGGAGGACATTTTTAAGTCATACTAGGTTTGGGGTGGAAGATGGCGCCAATGTTAGATTTGGCATGATATGTCGTGTGGCGACAAGGCCCTAAAGGAAGGCTTTCCATATTTATATGGCATCACTTGTGTTCAAGATGCTTCAGTAGCGGCTCTCTTGGATTTTTCTGGTGACTCAATTATGTGGAACTTAAGCTTTATTAGAGCGGCCTATAATTGGGAGGTGGATGTCTTTGCCTTATTCTTCAATTTGTTGTATTTAGTTAGAGTGAGATGGGATGGTGAAGACAAGCTTTGGTGGTTTCCCTCTAGAAAAAGGTTGTTTGCTGTTAGCTCCTTCTATCGTGTCCTTGCTTGTAACGATGGCACACCTTTTGCTTGGAAGAGTATTAAGAGGAGCCAGCTCGTGAGGCAACATAAGGAGATTGGCCGGGCTTTGGGGGATGTTTTGGAAGGATTGAAGGCCTTTGGGCTTTTTCATAAGCCCAAGCATGATGGAAGTTTAAAGAGAAGCACTTTGCATTGGGCTTTCAAGCGCAAGCCCAAGTTCCAGTCCTCCAAGATTGGGTCTCTTTTAGGTTTGGATATGGGTTGTGGGTTTGGGTCCTATTTGGTTTTGGACGCGGGTTGCGGGCCCTTGATCTCTCCCAACCTTGTTTCTGCCTCACTAGAGGTGGTTCTAGTCCCGGCTAATTAGCCGAAGGAGACCTTGTTACCGGCGAGCATGTTTGAAGATGGGCTTTTTCTGGCGTGCCTAGTTCACGCCAGTGGTTCTTTTCGGTTACCTCCAATGTCGACAGTGCCAATGGTAGCCCATTCTTCTGCTTCGCCAAGGCAGTCCTCTTTGGGTGTTTTGGACTCTCTGATTTCGCTAGCTGGTTGGGATTCTTTCCAATCCTTGCCTAAGCCTTTGAAGGTCTATGATTGTAAGACCAGGACCGGTAGGCTCTCAAAGATGGATGCGAATCTGTTCTTCGAGACAGTGTCGGTGTTCTATGCATCGCCTGTTTCTGGGTTTAAGGAGGGAGTTTCTCGATTTGTTGGGTCTGATTTGTCTCTGGCTATTCTCATCCCATTTAGCCACTGTCCTACCTCAGTCGCGAAGAAGGTCCACTTTTGCTTTGCTGGGTATGCCCGTGTGAGGGCGCTTTTGAGTTTGACGGTAGCTCGATGGATCACCCTGGTGAGGTTGGCTTCTTTAGCGAGAGTGCTTCGGTTTGATGGGCCTGCGCTGGTTAGCTTTGCACTTATATTGGTGGAGCCGATGGTGGTCCTTGATCAGCACGAGGTTCAAAACGAGGGGGAATATGGGGTTCAACACAAAGGGGCTTCTGAGATTGTTCAACTTACGATGGAGATTGGCTCTATGTCGGGGATTTCTTGTGGAGGTGATGGGAAATAGTTACTAAATCTCTTGACAGCCCTGGATAAGGGGCACTGTCAAGAGGTCTCGGCTACTCCTTCCTAACATGGCACAAAAGGCAAGAGGAAACTCAAAAATTTGGAATGTTCTATTAATTATGAAGGCTCTAGCTGTGGCAAAGGGAAGAGGGCCCTGTCTGTTTTTTGAGGTGTTGTGTTGTTGTTGGGGGTGTTGGGTTGTGTTGTTGGGGGTTTCTTCTTGTGTTTTTGGTGGGTTTCTTGGGTGAGGGGAGGGGTTTCTTTGTGGGTGCTGTTTTTGGGTCTTTGTTTTCTTTTTGTTTTCTCATTCTAGGTATTCCTTGTGTACACTTCCTGTGTACTTAAGGACATCTTTCACTTTTAATAAAATGTGACCTTACTCATAAAAAAAAAAAAAAATTTGGAGAACTAAGATTCCCTTGAGGGCGGCCTTTTTTGCTTGGTCAGCGGCTCTAAGGAAGATCCTTACTATGGACAATCTTAGAAAGCAGCGTATCATTGTGATTGATAGGTGTTGCATGTGCAAGAAAAATGGAAAGTCTGTGAAGCATCTTCTCCTTCATTGTGTGGTTGCTTGCGCCTTATGATGCTTAGTAGTGTAGCTGACTTTTTGCTTGTTGGTGGACTGGTGGTAAAAATCGGAGTGCTGCTGTGTGGAAGATGATGCCTTCTTGTCTCTTGTGGTGTCTTTGGAGGAAAAGAAATAACAAAAATTTTCAAGACCGCGGGAGGTTGTTGGTAGACCTTGAGTCCTTGTTCGCTGGTTTTGTAGCTATCTAGGAGCTTAGTTTTCATAATTTTATTATTCTTTTTTCTCATCCTACCTAGGTGTTTATCTTGTATATTCCCTGTGAACTTAAGTAGTGCTTTTCGCTTTTAATAAAATTATGAATACTTATCAAAAAAATTCTTGACCAAGATGGGGGATCCCGATTGTTTGACCATGTAAAAGTCCTCATAGCAGAGAACTCCACCATAGCAGGACAAAAACGAGCTCCACCATAAAAGTCCTGATTGTTTGCCCTTTTAATGAAATTTTGAATAATTATCAAAAAAATTCTTGACCAAGATGGGGGATCTGACCACGTAAAAGTCTCCTCTTACAAGGGGAATATCTAGGTCTTGATAAAAAATAAAACCAAAGAACTCCACCATAGCAGGACAAAAACAAGCTTCACCCAATCTTTCACTAGGAAATTGAATCCTAGGTTCAGATCTTAGATTCAAAGATAAAAATAAACAGATTTTGATAAGTTGAATATTTCAAAGTTAGGTATTAGTTCGATCATGTATTCTTAGTAGTTTTATGTCCTTAAATTTTTTTCACTTTGTGGAAAAAGTTTGCCATAATTTAGCACGTAGTTTCCTATTCAGTCTCAACATCTCTGGCTAATAGGCTTTTGAAAATAAAATTGTCCTTTTGCATCATATGATGCTTAAGGAGAAGTTTAAGCTTCTAATTTTTGTATGTTTGAACTGGACGCTTTTACTCTTACAAGGTCAATTACATAAATTTATTCTGTTGCTCTTCTTTGTATTATAAGAATCCTTTAACCTTAAATTAGATAAATTGTTTATTAGTTGGCAGCTTTCACGTCTAATATAGTGGATTCCCTGTGAACAGCATCTGGATTGTCTGTTATTTGGTGGTTACAATCTACAATTATGTTGTGATAGTACTTGGTTATGTTGCTCTTTATGTAGCTATCCTTTGGCTGATGATCTATTTCCTTCACTCTGGTGTGTCCATTTTATCAATAACGAACTGATGAGAAATTCCCCTTGGTTCAGATGCTTTGAAAGATTCTTTCTAGTGAAAGCTTTGACTTTTTCTCACCAATTTTACTCTTATGCTTAAAAATATGGCTTTAGCCTTCTGTAGCTAGTTAGCCATTTTAGTTGCAAAAACTTGGTGGTAATTGAATCCTATTACATCTATGAATGAATTCTAGATTTTAGTATCAATCACTTTTGTTGGAAGGTTAAATTATGGTTCTACCATTGTCAATGACATCTTAAGCTGATTGGTTTATATTTTGCATTCACATTGTTTAACACTTTGCTTTTTTCCCTTTGACAACAGAGCCATTGTCTTAGACCATGGGAACCCGTCCATGAAGAGTCAATTAAAGGCATTAGCTGCTGTTGAGAGTAAGTTCATTACTCAGATTTTCATTTAGACCTAACAACAGAGGATTGCTTTAGACCACATTATATAAGCGTCTCTCTCTCTCTCTCTCTCTCTCTCTCTCTCTCTTTCTTGGGTGACAGCATATCTTTCCTCTTTTCTTTTTTAGTGTCCATATATATTGACTCTAGTGTCCTCTCTGTCTTCTTGAAGTAATAAAGTCAACAGTTAAATAGTGTAATGTTGTAAGCAGTAACAATAGGTTAATTAATTATATATGTAACTATTTGATTTAATTGGTGCTGATTTAATATTCTGCCAAAAATTCAAAAGCCGAACTATCTGAAGTATCTAATATTCCTATGTTTGCAGCTAATCCGTGGAGGCATTACAAACAAAAGAAAGAGCCTGCATCTAAAAAGCGCAAAGTTGGACCACCTCCAGGTGATTGAAGCCTTCTAGAGACTTGAATTTTCATATTATATCAGAGTTCATGTAATGCATTTTTCTGTTTTACATGCTGAAGCTTAAATGATTAAGATTTCAATGTTCTACTTATTATTTGATTTCTTCTCTTTGGTATCTTATTCATTTTTCCCCTCTTTTGAACTATACTGTTTTGCACCATTTGTAGTGAGTGGGCCCTCTAAACCTGTCCATAAATCTGGAATATCCTCAACAACTACTACAAAGGGCAGACACTCATCTTCACCTCTTCCATCCCCACCGGAGCAATCTGTTCCTCCAGCATCTCCATTGAGGAATGTAAATATACCTAAGAGTCATGCTGCTGTAGATGATCTAATGCCCACTCAGGTGAAGAGTAAAGAGAATGCTGCTACTAGCTCTGAGAAAGAAATCCCAACCAGGACTGCTGGTGCAGTACGGGAAACACTGGGACGCAAAAGAAATGTTGGAGCTATTGGAGATACAATTCCCCACTCTGGAAAGAAGGTTGAGCCCATTATAAAAAAAGTAAGTGGTGAGACATCCTTGATGGTTTTATTTTAAGAACATTTAGTGATCTTATGTCTTCTCATTTAATCTTGAGCATCAGAGTTCAACTTTTCAAGCTCCAGGAAGATATTCCTTGAAGCCTGGAGTGGAGCTGGAAAGCCTCAAGAAACCTTTGTTGGAAAGCGGAAGGTACGTGTTGTTATTCCTCTTGTTTTCCCAAAACTGTACTGGGTTGTTCTGGTCATTTCAGTGGCAGAGTTGTTTCCCCTTTTACTCTATGTTTCCTTTTCAATTGAACTTATGTTTATTGTGAGCATTCTCTTCATTACCCCAGTTGTTCTCAAGTCCTAACTGTCCATCGAAAAAATAAATGATATTAAACAGGATGAAAGTAGAAATACCTAATACCAATGAACATATCATGCATTACTAATGGCTGAGGAATTGCATTGAGTGGAGGATGCTAGGATTTTATTTCTAAGACACAAAAGTAACTAAATTAATGAATCCTGAAGCTGAAATGTTTCATGAAATTGCATAATTTTATCAGAGCTGCCGTATCACTTCTAACATTAGATATTCAGTTCATATAATGTGATAGTGACCCGTGCTTCTTTTATGGGCCACTCATGTCAGACTCATTTATTCAGTTGTCGATTTAAAAAACTGAAGTTTTATGCATCATGTGCATCTTTGAGCATTCTTGCTTTATGAACTTCAAATTCTTTGATATGAAAGTTTTAGGCACTACTTATAAAAAAGAAAAGAAAAAAAGGTTGTAGGCACTGTTTAGTGGTTTCTATGGCATTCTGTCTTTTTTCACTATATTTTTCGGACCTTTGTGTCTTGTAAGGGAGGAGAAGTTAAATGAAGCTATAGGGGAGCAATTTTTGTAGGAATATTTTTCTAGGACCTATTATCTCTGGAAGTATCCTTGATGCGAACTCTTTTTTTAACCATTGACGCAAATGGAGTCTTTGGATATTATATAACTTTCCAGGGAAGGAGTTTCACCATAGCTCTCTCTCTCTCTCTCTTGTTGGCACTTGTGAGCATGTGCCGGCTCGTCTTTTCAATTATGGGGTGTTCGAGGTGGTGTTTTATTGAAGCCAAATCATTTGAGTTGGTGGTGGAGGGTGGGTCGTCAGTTTTATGAATTCTTGAAAGGAGCAAGGGTATTGTTCAATCAATTTGCTTGGGTAAAGCTATCATCTCTTGGCTGTTAGTTACTGTTGATGTTTTGGTCCAAGAGGAGGAGACGCTCCAGTGCTGGATTTCCAGCTCTCCTCGCCTAGCGCTGTTCGAATAAGCATGGGTGGTTCTTGGTTGTGATAGAGTGCAGTGGAGGCAGACAGAGGGGCTTTATCATTGTGTCGGAAGGTAGAGGCGGTAAGGGATGGAGGTCCTTCGCCTCCAAGTTGCTGTTGGCTCTGCATTTCTTCATATCGTGTCATGGTGATGGGTCAACTAGGAGTCGTAATGGTGGCTGCTCATCGTGAGGCCTGGGCGATAGTAAGTTGGTGACATGGTTGAAGTCTCCTGTGAAGGAGGTTGAGAATAGGTCGTATGTGAAGGTGCTTGAGGGACCAATGAAGCTTCTGGTATCATCCCTACCCTTGAGGGGCACAGTTGGAAATTCCAATGTGTCTACACCGAAGGGACAGATCGTGACTGGGCAGTTTTCGTTTGGATGTGGGTATGGGGGTTCAGAGAATTCCCCAACTTTCGCTGATGGAATCTGCTCAAAGGAAGGCAGGGGACTTTTGGGCGATTTCTTTGACTCTCAGTCCCTAAGAGAGACGTTGGTTCATATTATATTTGATGTGTCTCATTGTGTTGAGTGGCTTGACTTGGGTAAGGGCCAAGGTGGGTTAAATGGCAGGCCAAGCCTTAAGGGTGTTGTGGTTACAGAGCCAATTCGGCGGAAGCCCAATTCAGTAGTTCTTGGTCCTTCTAAGGAACCCACTCTAAATCAAATGTAAAAGGCAAGGTGTCGATGGGCTCTAATGCTGCTCGAGTTAAGTTCTTTAAGCCCAAAGCTAGGCTTTCTCTTAAGGGGAGAGATTATGGGTTCTGGGCCTTCTGCTCTGAACCCAGTCAAGGTGGAGGGCCCAGTGGCTCATTTTGATCAATGTGGGGGCTCTACCGTGCTGAGCAATGCAGTTGTTGTAGCCGTTGGTCGTCTTCCTCCACCAGGAGTGGTGACGGAGAACTCCTTTGCTGACATTCCTATTCCTTTAGTTCAATGCTCTACCCTGCAGCTTTTGCTTACCATGGAGGGGAGCATGGTGAGGGCTTCAGATCTCATCGAAGGTGGCTCAGTCTCCTCGGCGAGCTCTGTTCAGGATGTTTTGTGGACCGTTGTCCCAAAGGATCATCTCGCTGGTGTTTCTATGTCTAAGGTGGTGCTCCTAGAATCCATTACGAAGCCACTTATCAATTCCCTCTCTCAGACACAACCATAGAGAAGTTATCAGTGGATGGTTCCAGGATTGGGCTCTTTGGCGATGGTGATCCGGTGTTGTTGCGTTCTGTGAGGAAGTGGCTTGTATAGTCAGTGTGGCAGTTTTAGGGCCTGTTGGTGCTGGCTGTCAGTCAGGACCACTTGGGTTTGGAGCAGACCCCAAGTCTGCTGAGTGGGCTTTAGTTTTGAAAGAGGGGAAACTTAGCTCTTTTTCTGGGTTACACTCCTACTACTTATGTTTCCTCTTCTCGTTCCTCTTCTATGTTAGTGAAGTCAGTGTTAATGTTGATAAGGGTGTTAGGAACGTCCTGCCTGCTTGGATGGGTTGGAATTGGGTTTTGTGGAAGGGAATAGCTAGTTTGTGAGTGAGCCACTGCCAGGGCTGGATATGGATACTTTTGATAGGGAAGCGGCCATGGTATGCACTCCATTGAGGTCCTGTCCCTGTGCTTTGTTTGGGAAATCTGACTGCTCTAGGTCAGAGTGTTCAGATTGGGTTTTTGCAAAGTGTGAAGGAGATATATGGTGTGGTGGGGCTTTTGTGTGATGGTTATATGAGGAGCAGTTTATGGCATTTTTGATAACCATTGAAGTGAGCCAATTCCAAAAGGAATCAACCTTCAATTCCAAATTGGCTAATAGAGGTAATATGAGGTTAAAAAGATTGGCTTGCTCTATAAATTATGACTCCAAAGGTGTAAGTGCAAGCCCTGGAAGAGGTCAGGGTAGGGGCTGCCCAGTTCTTAATGAAGCCTAAGCTGTTATCTTGGAATGTGAGGGTTGAATGAAGGGGATAAATGCTTAAGGGATAGAAATTTACTAAGAGAATGGAAGGCTAATGTTGTTTGTCTCCAGGAATCTAAGATGGAGGATATGTCTAGTAGTGTTTCTCGGGCACCATATGGATTGGTGTTGTATTAACTCTAGAGGGGCTTCCAGTGGAATTTTGCTTATGTGGGATAGGAGGGTGGTGGAAAAAATCAACGAGTGTGTGGAGGAGTTTACTATTACTTGTTCTTTTAGAATGTTGAAGATAATTTCACCTGGGATTTTGCAGGCATTTATGGCCCTAATTCTAACGGGAATATGAGGCTTCTCTAGGATGAATTGGCAGGTTTGTTTAGGTGGTGGAATTTGCCTTGGTGCATAGGGGGAGATTTTAACGTCTCTCGTTTCTCTAGTGAGAGGTCAGGAGAAGACCAGTTTAGTCCAGCTATGATGTTGTCGTCATAGTTCATTTTTTATTAGAGCCTAATGGATCTCCCTATTGTTGGTGGGACTTTTAGTTGGTCAAATAGTCGGGATCAGCCTCCCTGGTCTAAGATTGGTAGATTTCTCTCTCTTCAAATTGGGAAGCCAAGTTTCTTGGGAGTGTCTCAGAGGAGGCTCTTAGACTATGCTCGGATCACTTCCCAATCCTTCTTGATTCCGAAGACTTTTGCGGGGGGTGGGGTTAGGAGGTACTTCAAATTAGAGAAGATGTGGTAATTCTTATTGCTTTCGGGGATCTTGGAGTTTCATTTGGCCCACAAGGCCCTAGATTTCTCAACTCACCTTCTCCATGAGGAGGTGTTTGGCATTGTAGAGAGGTAGAAAAAGATTCTTCTGGAAGAGTTACGAGGCCTTGATCTTGTTGAAGAAGAGAGGGCTTTATGTGATGAGGAGAGAGCGAGGAGCTAAAGTTATAAGTAATTTGGAGAGGTCCACTCATGGAGGAGGTGAGTTGAAATCTAGGGCCTTGTGGTTAAGGGAGGGGGACAAGTGCACAAAGTATTTTCATCGGATGTCCAACTCTAATAGAAGAAATAACATCATTGTTGCTTTGTTAGTTGATCATATAGTTTCTACCGTTCAAGGTGAGATCAGCAAGCACATTGTTCAATTTTGTAATAATCTTTATTCTAAGCAGTCAGTTAGCGGCCTAAGTTGGAGACCTTTTTTTTTACTCTATTGGTGAGGTTGAGGCCAATTGGATGAAGAGAGTGTTTGAGGAAGAGGGGCTTTTGGGGGTTGTGAAAGCTATGAATAGTGATAAGGCCTCGGGGTCTGATGGTTTCTCTATGATTTTCTTTTAAGCTTGTTGGGATGTTTTAAAAGAAGCCTAAATGCTATGTTCATTGCTCTTATCCCAAAGATTCCAGGGGCTGTTGATCTCAAGGATTTTCACTCGATTAGTCTAATGAGTGCTATTTACAAAATTATTGATAAAGTTCTAGCTAACAGGTTGAAAATGGTTTTGAAGAAGATTATCTCCAATCGTTAGAACACTTTCATTCGAGGAAGGCAAATTCTTGATCTTGGTCTCATTGCTAATGAATACCTTCATAGAATCAAATATGGGGAGTTGGGTGTGCTTTGCAAGTTGGATATAGAAAAATCTTACAATTATGTTAGTTGGGATTTTCTTTTGTACTTGTTGCGAATGAGCGATTTTGGTGGGAAATGGTGCATATATATAGCTCATTGTATTTCGTTTGTGTGATTCTTTGGTTTGGCGAACGGCGCCCCCACTAGTTTTTTTAGTAATTCTCGTAGCTCAAGACAGGGGGGGACCCTTTGTCTTCATTACTGTTTGTCATTGTTATGGTGGCATTCAATAAAATGACCTTTGTTGCAGTGAGTGGGGGTTTGTTGTCTGGCTTTTCCTTGGGGACTGGGAATGATGGTGGGATTGATATCTCTCACCTTTTGTTTGCGAATGATACCTTAATTTTCTCTGGGGTTGTCCTAGATCTTCTCCGCCTTTTGCATTTTTTGTTCTTACATTTTGAAGCTGTCCAAGGCTTGAAGATTAATTTAGCTAAATCAGAATTAGTTCACGTTGGTTTTGTCAACAATGTAGAAGGTTTGGACAGGATTTTGGGTTGAAGGGTCTCATCTTTGCCCATGAAATCTCTAGGTCTTCCGTTGGGTGCTTCTTTTAAAGTCGAATCTATTCGGGATGACATTATTGAAGTGATTGTACCTGTCCAAAGGGGACAGGATTACCCTGATCAAGAGCACTTTGTCTAACTTGCCTACTTACTTTATGTCTCTTTTTTCCATCCCGGCTAGCATTGCCAAATCGAATTGAGAAGTTACAGCAGGACTTCTTGTGAGGAGGTATGGGTGATGAGGTTAAATTTCATTTGGTAAGCTGGTCCAAGGTGTGTTTTCCGAATTCTGAGGGGGGTTTGGGGATTTGAAAGACTCTTGTTCAATCGATCGAGTTCTTATGGGTAAGTGGTTATGGCATTATGCTTTTGAGAGAGAGGCCTTGTGGAGAGTGGTAGTGGACCATAAATATGGGAGTCAATGGGGTGAGTGGGTGTTCTAATGGAGTCAACGGGCATTATGAGTTGGGTCTTTTGAAAATTCATTAGGAGAGTTTGGAAGGAGTTTTCTAGATTTACTAGATTTGAGGTTAGTGACGGCTCCAAGATTAGTTTTTGGAATGATGTGGGGGTGTGGGGAGCTTCTTGCTTAAGGAAAGTTTTTCAGAGGTGTTCAACATTGTTTGCTTAAGGGATGCTTCTATGGCAGATCTTCAAGTTGTTAATGGCTCTCCTTAGTAGAGTGGCGCATGATTGGGATTTGGAACCCTTTACTTCGTTCTTTGATCAATTGTATTCCATATGTTTGAACAAGATGATGTAGATAAGCTTTGTTGGAACCCTGCCAAGAAGGGGTTGTTTGATGTAAGATCGTTCTATAATGTCTTAATTATCCATGACAGCTCTCATTTCCCTTGGAGGTGTATTTGGCGGAGCAAGGCCCCTTTGAGAGTGGCTTTCTTTGCTTGGTCTACCGCTTTTTAGATAAGATTCTTACCTTAGATAACTTGAGGAAGCAACATATGATTGTGGTAGATTGGTGTTGGTTGTATAAGAAGAGTGGGGAATCCATGGACCACCTATTACTCCATTGCGAAATAGCTAATGCCTTATGGAACTCTATCTTTGGCTTGTTCGGTTCAGCTTGGACCGTGTCTTGTCAAGTGAGGGATCTCTTCGCTTGTTGGAGAGGGCAATTTGGTAGTCCTTAAAGCAAAGTTGTTTGGAGGATGTTTCCGCTTTGCTTGATGGGGTGTATTTGGAGAGAAATAAATAACCGAAGCTTGGAAGATAATGAGAGGACGGTGGCGGAGTTAAAGGTCTTTTTCCTTAATATCCTTTTTTAGATGGCAGCTTATGATTCTATCATATTTCTAGTGTTTATGATTTTTTTGTTCTTTTTTCTTTTTCTGGTTAGGTATTCCTCTTGTATATTTATTGTGTATGTGGGTACGCCCTTTGATTTTAATAAATTTCGATTACTTATCAGAAAAGTTAAGGGAAGAAGTCTATAGCTAACTATGGAGTGGATGCCATGGGTTCTAATTTAATGTTTTGAAAGAAGATTTTGATTATTGTTGAAAAGTTGATGTGAAGTACATGCCTTTTCATTGATTTTTGGTATTTCTGCCTTCTAATAATAGAACCATGACTATAGTTTTTTTTTTTTAAAAAAATACTCTACTTTTATGCAATCCATGTTTGTGAAAGGTTATCAAAATGATGATTGATATCTTAGAGGAAGTTTGATGTGAGCTCAAATATTAGTTAGAGAATGTTCCCCCCCCCCCCCCCCCCCCCTCTTTTTGAAGTAAATGGCTTATGTGGTTTTAATGTGTGCTTTAATTGTTCCAGTTCTCCTGAAGACAACCATCATCAGAGACCTGCAACTGAAGACAAACATGGTCAGACTCCTGCTGCAGAACCAAGCTTTGCAGAGAAAGTCCCTACTGATGAGCTGGAAGAACCAGCACACTTGAACTCTAAACTTGGGGAAGAAGCAAATGCATTGGAAAAAATTGACATCCAACAGCATTCACCTGATCTGTTTGGTGAAAAAAAGAGCTCTGAAAATGGTGAAGGGCAGGCAGGTAGCTCTAGTGATAGTGGAAGTGACAGCGATAGTGAAAGTGACAGTAGTGATAGTGCAAGTGAAAGTGGAAGCCGTAGTAGAAGCAGAAGTAGAAGCCCTGTGGGTAGTGGGAGTGGGAGTAGCAGTGACAGTGAAAGTGATGCGTCTTCCAACAGCAAGGAGGGTTCTGATGAGGATGTGGATATAATGACAAGTGATGATGACAAAGAACCCCAGCATAAATCGCAACCCTCTGAACTAGGGTTCTCTTCCTCACCCATCCCGTGGACAACTCCTGATGGCAAGCCTGTGCACAGTGGGAATTCTGAGAAGCAAGATGATCAAGGATCTGATGCAGTTGAGATTGAAAAAGACTTTCCTGATGAAGATCAGGGAACTGAAATGGCTGTAGTTACAAGCTTGGTTCGTGACAAAGAAGGTGAAAAACATGCTGAAGAAACTAAACCCTTTTCACCTGGTCGTGATGATCTGCGAGAGCGCCAAAATTATGTAGGAAGTTTGTTTGATGAAGGGGAAAATACAGTTAAGGACAGCGTCAGACATGAGCAGTCTGATAGCTCTGACAGGATATCTAAAGGGAAACTCAAAAGGGGTTCTGATGTGAAGCACATCAATGAGAAATTTGAACGTCCAAAAAGGTTCAGAGCTGAGCCTGATATTCAATTCTCAGAGAGCTCTCACAGTTTATCCCCTGATAGATTTGGTGGAAACCCGTATATGGGTCCTACTGTTATAGCGACAAATAGAACTGATAGGGATGGGAACGCTGATATTGGCCTACAGAAGGGATACAACCAGGCATTTCCTGGAAAATCTAGTTCAGATATCCAGCATTCTGGTCGAAGGTCCTTTGATCAAAGCACAAGGTCAAAGGCTCCTGATACAGCAGAGAGACCTGACAAATGTGAGAGCTTGGGACGTAGCCGTAAATACTCTGAAAAGAGCTCTCATGTGCACGAGGGTTTCTCCATGCAAAAAGAAAATTTTCATAGAGATGCACCAAATGAAGATGATTATGCATATGCGAAAAAGGTTTCAAAAAAATCCAAGGGAGGTGGTGCTGGTGGCAAACAATCAGTGCCATTTGACCCACATTACCGGAAACATGGTGAACTGCTTGTAAAGTGCAAGGAAGGTGGGCAGTTTTCGAGTTCACTCATGGAATCTTTGCCAAAGGATAACATGAGAACTGGAGTGGATGTATCCCCTGTGGTCAATGGCAAAGGCAGTATTCTTCAAAGAGAGCTTTCAGACTTGGAGTTGGGCGAACTTCGTGAGCCCTTGCCTGAGGAAACACCAGTTACAAAGAAATTTGAACGTAAAAGTTCATTTAAACAATCTGAAAATAAACCTTGCTCTTCAGATAACTGGAATTCAGATATAAGTAAAGGAAAACCTGTAGGTAAGGCAACTTCAGAATCTGGAAGGCCATCCCCATCCAATCTAAATGCGGGGCTTCATAGCAATCTAGAAGGCTCAAATAAAAAGAGGAACACAGAAGATCGGGCTGAAGATCAAAGAAGGTCTCTCCAAAGGGTTGTGCAATCTCAGCCACAACACCTGTCAAAAGTTGATCATGCTGAAGTTGGGTCCCAGCTTAACAAATTGGCAGATGGGAGTAATAAATCTAGACAGAATGAAAGTAAAGCTAGCCAAGGGATTGGTCTGGAAAGCTATAGTGAAAGCAATAAGAAAGCACCTGTAACTGCTCCTCAACAGCATGATGCTAAACGAGGATCAGTTTCTCACTCCATAATAGAAACTAAAAAACAAGTATCTAATGCAATAGTTGAGTTGACTGATGGGAGAAAGGATTCAAATTGGGCTGAGGGCAATAATAGTGATCGCAAGAGGAGGGATTCTTCTTCAGATGAAAATAGTTGTTCTTATTCCAAGTATGAAAAGGATGAGCCGGAGCTGAAGGGACCAATAAGGGATTTTTCTCAGTAAGTACATTAATATTAGAACTTTGTCTTGATAAATGCCACCTAACTTGCCACTCCTTTCAAGGATTATTTCTTGTAATTTTCTTACCTGATTTTCTGGAAATTGATTCAAATTATACTGTTTTTTTTGTTTTTGTTTTTATGTTAGGTATAAAGAATTTGTGCAGGAGTATCATGATAAATATGATAGTTATTGTTCTTTGGACAAGATTCTGGAGACTTACAGGTAATGTGGGAGCTCCTTTTACTCATGTCTAAAGGTTGTGTTGCTTTCAATTTATTGTTACTTTTTTGACAAATTACTTGTGTGGGACTGTTCTGAAATTGTGTCACTTAAAACAATGTAATACCTGTTATATTTAGGAATGAGTTTCATAAACTCGGAAAGGACCTTGATTCTGCTAAAGGCAGGGATGAGGAGAGATACTATGACATCTTGGGGCAGTTGAAGGATTCCTATCATCAGTGTGGAATGGTATGCTTTATTGTAGTTTCTGTATGGTGTATTTTACATTTATAGTATGTATATAATGCTTGAAAGATTAACCAAATCCATTAAGAAGATTGATCGCACTGCCATCTTGGTCGGATACAGTTTTTCAACCCTACTGTACATATCTTTTTCAGTCTGCCCTTTGCTTAACCCAGTTATAAACCTTTCTACTTTCGCTTCATTATGGAAAACCATTGCTTATAGTATATCACCTAAATTTTAGGGGCCTATGTGTGGTGCACTCCACTTACGTGAAACCAGCACTGGGTAATGACCGTTACAAAATCACTGTGAACTCGTGAATTCCAAGGGCGTCCAACTCATGTTGTGTGCAAATTATGTATTAACCATTTAGACTTTTGGGCATCTAGTAAATGATTCAAATACAATCCTTCAGTGGATCCAAGTTTCTTAAACACTATTGATTCATCTGTGCCTTAGTACTCAAAACTGCAGAAATGAGGCATCTGTCTTAGACTTGCATGAGAAAATTAGTGGGTTTTTTTTTTTTTTCTGAATACTTTTTGAATAATGTGATAGTGCTCAGTTGAAACTTGTATGTGAATTACACAAGGTTTGGTTGGATCTTACCTCTTTATGGTTTATGATGATTATTCTTAAACCTTGGTTTGGTTGGATCTTACCTCTTTATGGTTTATGATGATTATTCTTAAACCTTATACCATGTCTAAAAAATTATGGGCTCATTTGACAATGCTTTTTAGGTAGCTTTTTTGCTACTAAGAGATCATCAATTAGCACATATGCTATAGTAAGATATTATTTCCCTGCAATAAACTAGAAAAAACTTCAACTAGTTGATTGGATGAGCCCTAATGGTATTGTCAGTGATGGTGTGGAGCAGATCACTAAATCCTGTTATTACCATAAAATTTCTATTTTCATTGAATTTTTACAATGATGCAAGTGCTTCACTCTCATCTAGGGTACTTTGATTTTTCTAAATTTTAGACAAGCACAAAGAATGTCGGTTATAATGCTGTTAAGTTTTCTAGGGCTCAATATTTCAAGTGACATACTTGGGGATTTAGTTAACATCTCTGCCAGTTCATAATGCTTGATATTAGACTGAATATATACGTTTTCTTTTATATTTATCTAATATTTTCTTTTTGCTTGACCTTGCAGAGACATAAAAGGCTGAAAAAAATATTTGTTGTGCTTCATGAAGAATTAAGGGTGATTCTTCCAAAAAGCTTTCATATTTGAGTCACTTCCATTTTTTTTTTCTTTGTGCAGTATTTTTCTTGTATTTCCTAGACAAAAATTACAATTTTTTTTTACCTTTTTGTATGCCTATTCGTTCATATTGCAGAACCTCAAGCAAAGGATTAAAGACTTTGCACTCTCATATGCAAAAGATTGAAGAGAAATCTTATGCACTCTTGTATACAAGACGGTGAAGTCTCTTACTCTAGGACTTGGAAGTTATCTGGGGAATGATCAAGGAAGATCACCAGAATGCAAGTTCTGCTTCAGAGATGGAGGAAGAACTTTCTCTTCATGACCTTGAGGATGAAGGAAGCACATCAGAATGCAAAAATTGCTACAAAGAGGACTCCGGTTAGACTGGATGTCCACAACTTTTTGGTTCACACCCCATAATTCATGGGCTGTACATTTTGTGCTCTTTGTATATTCCTTTGTAACAATCCGATTTCATATTGAAAAGATGAGTAGCCCACATAGAATGGGTGATTTATAAAGACACTCATGGGTATTAAGTCCCGTGTTGCTTACTTACTAGGTAAAATTGAACTTTATACGTAATTATAGGGAAGCTTCAAATTTACTAGTCATTTTGGAGTGATAGCGCATATGTGACTTACGTTTTCTCTATATCGTTACACCTCTTGTACTTAGGTCTGGCTTTTTGTTTTTGTTTAGCCAGACCTTGTTTGGACATTTGGTCTTGGTTACGAATTTTGCAGGTGTTTGTATATTTTGCTCTTCAATTTTTTTTGAGGGAAGGGAAAAAGAAAAAGGAAGACAAGGAGATAGGAAAAGAGTAATGCAAGACTCATCTTGATTGTTTGGCCGCTATATTAAATCCATTTTTCACTTCTTGCATATAATACGATTATATTAATGTAATTTCATGAACTTATGGTCCTATCAATTTCTCTGAGGAAGTGAGGAAAACTAAATAGCACTTCAAGGCTGTATCTTATGATTACTTTTTCCCTGGTCTCCCACTAGCAAGCAAAAATGGTGTGATAGGGCACAAATGAGCCTAATTTTCTGCAATTCTGAGCAGGCTCTAGTTTTAGGCTCAACCTTAAATAGTTGAAGGTCAAGTTAAATGGTTTATGGGCCCCTAATTTCTTGTGTAAAATTCTATCTGTTGCAAGTATGGTTTGTTGTTGCCCGCCAAAAAGAAGGGGGAGGGGGATGATTTTAAATGCTCCATACCTATATCTGTTATTTTGAAAAAAGAAAAATTATAATTTTTCAAGTAAATTATTAAAAAAATAGAAAAAGGAAAAATAATAAATATGTCATAATGGTCTATTCGCTACACCAGAAATCCATTGGAAACAAACAAATGGGTTGTGTTGAAAGTGATAATTTGAAGTGTTACATATCTATTTCGATTAGAGAAATGCTACACTTACAAATAAATTTTACAAAAAAAGCTCTTACAAAGTGATGTGATACAATATGATTAGATTTTTCAAAATTTGAATTTTTTCACTTTTTAATCATATTGTGCCACATCATTTTGTAAGAACTTTTCTGTAAAAAATTTTTGTAAGAGTAGCATTCATCTTTCGGTTTTATTGAAAAAAAAAATTATAATCTTTTAAGTAAATTCTTAAGAAAAAAAAAAGAAAAGAAAAAGAAAAAGGTTGAAAGACAAAATAATCAACAATTTTTTTTTTTAAACTGAGTTGAAGAAATTTTGTTTGACCCAATTTATTAACTAATGTGTCCAAAAGCAAATTTAATAGATCTAATTCTCACATACATTTTTAACTTTTATGGCTAAAACCAAATGATGGGTGTCCATAAGCCTCCTAGGAATGGCTTGTACATGGATTGCTTGAGCCCCAATCTGATCGATGAGATTCGATGAATGCTTTCTTGTTGCTTCTCCAATTAAATAATTGTCTTGATCTACTAGATTGCTTTGAATGCCCTAATGAGCATTGATTATTATTTTTCTCTTATTATTTAAATGTGATGTCTTTTAAAATTATCATTTGTTTTGAAATAAATTATTATTAAATTTTGATTTAATAATAATTTTAAAAGTCATATAATTTTTTTAAAATTAAATAAAAATAGAAGTCCTACCTACAAATATTAATATAATAGCAAAAACCAATTCTTCGTCATTAATACGTTTACTCACGCTAATTGTAGCCTCTTGGCAGAATAAATGATTGCATTAAAGATGTATTATATATTTTAGACATATTACTTTAATATATGAAATTGAAAAATTTTCTTCGGAAAATTTTGTAAAAAATAAATAAATAAATAAATGGGTTATGACGATCTATGCGCTTCTCTACCGTATAATAGAAAGTGTAACACGCGCGCCAGAAAAAGGCCAAGAAAAGTTTCTCAATCAGAAAATGCCACTTTTGCCCACCTAGTCCTCGTCTCACCCCAAATTTTGCACCAAAATAATAATAATTATTATAATAATTACGGTTATGTAGTCTAAGGAAACTTCACATAAATAGCTTCTCTCTTTTTATCCTCTACTGCTACAGTGTCTCTGTTACCAGTGAATATAGGAGCAAGAATCTGAATCAAGAAGAGCACGATCTCGCTCTTTTTTAGTTTTCCTCGTCTAAGGCATTTGAAATTGTAAAAGAACGAGTTTTGCAGAAGAAGCTGAAAAAGTGCTCAAGGACCAGTCGCAGACTGCAACTTGAGAGTGTCAAAGTTCATATATTCCTGTTGTATAATTAAGGTACTTGATTATATTTCTTTGTTTGAACTTCTGGGTATTCCTCAAGATAGGAAAATAAGTTCTGGGTATTATGGAAAATCAACAATTATCGCGTTTTTGGTTCTGGGGTTTGTAATTTTTGCCCAAGAATTTCGTGGGTTTTGAATACTTTGATGGGATTTTTTTTTTTTTGAGTTTTTTGTGGGTTTTGGGCATAATTGACTGGTTAATTGGAATTTGAGTTTTGGAGTGTTTTTTTAGGACACTAGTTTGGATACTGAGAAGAGCAGTAGAAATGAAATTGTAATTGGGTTTTCTGGTTTTTGTTGCTTTGGTTTCCAACAATTTGCCTAAAACATATCTAATTGTTCTGCTAGGCCAAATAATTACAGATGTAGATTTATGCAATTCTTTTCTTAGCTTGTCTTTGAAATCAAAAGGTTTGTATGGTAGTCTGAACTCTAGATGGTGTGGAAAACTGAGTATTGGTGTTAGAGATAACTCGGAAATTTCAAGGTCTGTGCATTTCTATGGCAAAATGTACATTGAATTCACATACAGTGGCCAGTTGACTCTGTATCTCGTATTGCACTTAATTAACGTGATATTTGATTACTGATTAGTTGGATGGGTAGTGTTGTTTGTTGCATTTAATTTATGAGTAATCTTTTGTGTGTACTTTCTGCTTCTATTGGTTTTGGAAAAATGTAAAATTCAATCCAACTAAAGACTATTGATGTTATTAGGCTCACTTCAGTGTCGATCCAGTTAATGAAATATTTTAGATTCAAACCTTCAATTTCTTTTTTCTTTTCTATTTAATTAGTATATTAATCAGTTGATTGGGAAAGTTTTAGCCAGGCGAGTGATGTGGTGTCTTTCTGTTAACAGACTGGGTGAATTTAAGGTGGTGGTAAAATTGTCATGCTGAATGTTGCTACCGGTAAGTGGGGTAGGGATGAATTCCACGATGGATGATATGAACCTGATTCAGCACGCACAGAGGCTGGTGGCCAGGCAGCTAGGAGAAGAGATAGATTTAGAAATTGGCCCTGGGGATGATGCTTCATTTGCTAACACCCCGCTGATTGGTGGCCCACCGCGAGAACCTTCTTCAGAAGAGCATGATGAGACCAAGCAGATGCTAATGGTCTCTCAGCTCCCCAGTGATGATCAAGATATGTCAAAGATGCAAGCAGCAAAAAGGAAGAAGAAGGTTGTGAAAAGATGGAGAGAGGAATGGGCTGATACCTACAAATGGGCTTATGTTGATGTGAAGGAAGGGACAGCGAGAATTTTTTGCTCTGTATGTAGAGAGTATGGTAGGAAGCATAGGAGAAATCCCTATGGGAATGAAGGCAGTCGAAATATGCAGATGAGCGCACTGGAAGAACACAACAATAGCTTGCTTCACAAAGAGGCTCTCCGTCTCCAAATGGCCTCTAAGGATAAGATTATTGTTGACAAACCAATCTATGTTAAAGGTTAGTCATCTAGTTTTGCTAATTTTTACTGGGCTTGCATTGAAACCTCTAGTGTTTGCCATAGGCTGTAGATTTTGTTGTGGAGATTATTACTCTGCTTTTGCTTTTCATTTTTGTTTTCATTTTGGGAGGGGTTCAGCCTTTATTATTGATGGATTTTCTAGTGGTTGAACTGTTTCTAATTTAACTTGAATATAATGAACTTTGTCTTCTGCTGTTCACTAGAGGATGAAGTTGTAAAGACATTAGATGGACATGAATGTACTCCTTAATCATTCTGCTGGGAATTTATTGCTTGCCTTGAGTTTGAAGTAAGGCTATAAATGAACAAGTCCGTTCGACAACCTGCTTGTATAAACTTGACTCGAATTCAATTTGTTTAATAAATAAGCCGATCGTGAACACAAAATTACGCTTGATTATTAAATAAGCTATAATCATATAAACTTGGTTTGACTCGTATATAACTTCATTTGTATTATTTTTTATAGTATTATTTAAGTTTCATAATTAGAACATATCAAGTAAAAATGAATTCTCTACCTAATATAATAGATATAGCTTGAATTATTGTTATTGTGAGTCTTGATATCAATATATGTGTGTTTGTGTGTACATGAGTGTGTTTGGTGTATGTATAAATGTGTGGGTGTGTGCATAATGAATTTATTTACATACTATTAAATATACATATAAACTCGAGATTGAATTATTTAAGATTTAAGTTAATTTGTTTAATTAACTTAAATGACAAAATCTTAACAATAATTAATTAACTAATAATTAGTATGGATTTACGAAAAAAAAAAAACACAATCATGATATTGATTTATATAAGGAATGAATAAGTTAACTGAGCAGCTCGTGAACAAGTTTGAGTTCACTCGAAAAATAAATAAACCAAACTTAAATAAATTATTTGATTTAGTAATAAGTTAGAGCTTGACTCATGTTCAAAATAAAATTAAATGAACAGCACTTGAATATTCAATACTCGGCTCGATAACAACCTCAGTTTCAAGTCTTCTAACTTCCATTGAATAAGGATACAAGGCAATTGAGCTTTAAACTATTTAGATCTCAATATACAATTAGCTATAGTGATTTCCATGTTTTTTTTGTTCCTTTTAGGTACGTGCTTTTTCTTGTATACTTCCTATGTACTTAGAAGCGTCTTTACACTTTTAATGATATTTATCAATTACTTATCAAAAACTATTTAGATCTCAATATGAATGATTTTTAGAGAAGTAAATGAACTTCAATAAAAGTGAAAGGGCGCACCCAAGTACATAGGAAGTAACAAGAGAAACACCTATGCTAGGGTGTCGGAGAATAGTCACTATTGTGAGGGTACTTAACTTCAATACTTTTCTCTCTCTCTCTCTCTCTCACTCAGGGCACCAAGTGTGAGAGAACGGTCACTCTCTGTGTATGTGATTTTTGGATCTTAGGGCACTAAGAGCCTTGATTAATTGGACCACTGTTTATACTTTTAGTGCGTAGGAAATTTCTGAGTGAGAGAGGACTTGAGAATTATTGTTGCTATCTGACAATCCTACTGCAATACATTTGTTTCCTCTCTCTCTCTCTCTCTCTCTCTCTCACTCACGCACACATGTGGGGGAGGGGGCGCCTGCACTTACACATAGGAACATCTTTGTCTTTAATGCTTGAGGACTAGATTATTGTCTTCAGGAAGATAAAATATTCAGAATGATTGTAATTGCTAAAGACTGCGTTTATATGTTTTATTCCCTACATATCTACATAAGTGACTTTGATTTCTGTTGCTCATTGTAATGTGAAATAAGAGCACCTCTAAGTTGTTTTCCAGTGATTGGGTTTAGGAAATTTAAATGAATGTATGAGAGCTTTGTAATTGATCCCTGCTGCTTCTCTGCAAACCGAAACTCAGACACAAGATTTTACTTGAACTTTTTGCAAAAAATTGATGTCTACGAACGTACATTGTGGCCCTGTTTGTTAAACACCTCTCCTCCCCTCCCCCTTTTTTTTTTCCCCAAAAGTCAACTCCACTTTTAATATTCCATCAATTACTTTTTAACAATTTTTTTTACTTTTTATATCACATAACTCACTTTTTATTACTATTCAAATAAAAAAACAAAACTTTTTCACTTTTCCATACAAAAAATTCACAACATTCTCTCTACTTTATATCACATCAATCACTTATTATTACTATTCCAAAAATAAAAACACCCCTAAGTCTTTAACAAACACCCCCTGTATCTCCCACATAATTGCATCACATAATCTTTTCTCTTGTTGATAACTTCTCCCTTTGGGCTATTTTGGCAATTCTCCTGAATGAAGCTCTTATGTCAAAAACTGCTGGATCGATTGTTGAAGCTGCACTGAAAAGGGATCCTCATGAGGTTGAATTCATACAATCAGTGCAAGAAGTGGTTCATGCTTTAGAAAGAGTGATTGCCAAGAATTCTCAGTGAGTTGCTTTAAAATGAAGTGTATTTACTTTTTTCCTTCACCATCCAAAGCAGAAGGAGTCTACAGTCAAGTTTATGGCAAATATTATGAAGTGGCTTTGATATGTTTCAGTTATGTCAACATTATGGAGCGGTTGTTAGAACCTGAGCGTATTATTATTTTCCGAGTGCCATGGGTTGATGATAGAGGTGAGACGCATGTCAACCGAGGCTTTCGGGTTCAATTTAACCAAGCATTGGGTCCATGTAGGGGTGGCATCCGTTTTCATCAATCAATGACCTTAAGTATTGCCAAATTCCTTGGTTTTGAGCAGGTATTGGAGTATTTCTGGTGTTCATATTATTTGACTTCTTTCCTATTATTCACCGTGCAAAGTTCCTGTCAAAACTTTATCAAGTTTCTCCATCATTCCCTTTTAAGTTTATTTGCATATTTGAAGGAATGTATTTAAAAACTCTATAATTGCTGCTACTAGCCAACTCTCACACTATTGTTCCTAGGTTTAATCTTACCGAGAAAAAATAATTATAGTAATATTAGAAGTCAAATTAATGGGACATCCTATTTTGAACAAGGATGAGGCTTTATTACTGGAAGTAACTTATGTTTTGTGATTGCTCTATAATGTCTTAGTTTCTCCTTATCCACAGACTTTAAAGAATGCATTGTCTCCATACAAACTAGGAGGTGCAGCAGGTGGAAGCGATTTTGATCCAAAAGGGAAAAGTGATAATGAGGTAAAAGCTTCATTCTGTTAACTGATGGTCTGCTACTGTTAATTTTTTTTTTTACCTTTCCTGGGATTTTTAAAAATTTCTCTTGCAAGCTGGCAGATCATGCGCTTTTGCCAAAGTTTCATGAATGAGATATATCGCTATTTGGGTCCCGACAAGGTAACTAGAAGAAAATTCCATTTCTCTTTCTGCTTCAATCTTTGTATGAATCGGCAATGCCTCAATCTACATATCTGATTTAATGTGCTGTATACATTTTAGGATCTTCCATCAGAGGAGATGGGTGTTGGTACTCGGGAAATGGGGTATCTTTTTGGACAATATAGACGTCTAGCTGGTCATTTTCAGGTTCTTAAAACACCTGTAACAAGCTTTTTTCTGAAGTATACTATATATTCCTTCTTTCTTTGTTGTTTTCCTCATCTTCTTGAAATACAACGTGCATCATCTACTTATCAAAAAAAAAAAAAAAAACAACAACGTGCATCATCTAACTGAAATGTGATATTGTTACCCGTCAAGTAATTTCTTCTTCAGATAAATCTATAGTTACTCATGCATATATGTTTATGTATGTATGCATATAACGGTTTTAGTTAATGCTTGTGATATGCGCCACAGAAAGAAAATTAAGTGATTTATGTTTATGTTTTCATATGTATGCATTACTTATGCAGGGAAGTTTTACAGGGCCAAGGATATTTTGGTCTGGCTCTAGCCTTCGAACTGAAGCTACTGGCTACGGGCTGGTACTTTATATTTCAACTCTCTGATGGTCTGTGTGTGTGGGTGGGTGGTGGTGGGTAAATGCGATGGTGCGTGCATGGCTGACTATGCACCTCCATCTGTGTGAAATCCCCTCCCTTTACCAAGTATCTGTCTCTCTCGTTGGTGTAATAAGTTCCCTATGAATGTCTTGTTTTCAAAATTCTATTAGTTAACAACGTTCTGATGCTTCTGTAGGTCTTCTTTGCCCAGCTCATGCTTGCAGATATGAACAAAGAACTCAAAGGATTAAGGTTTCTTACTCAACTATGCGAACTTTTCAAAGATAGTCTTGATTCCAGAAGTTGATAGCATAGTCCAGGAATTTTCTACCACATTTACTGTAGGACACTGCATTTTTATTCTCACTATTTTGATAGCCTTATGGAGGTTTAGCCTTCTGAAATATGTGATGTTGTATGCTCACATTTCTTAAAAAATTTATATGCATTTTTTTATTTTGCAATTAATTACCTTTGATTTACTGAAAAGAAGCTTCTTCATGATGTTGTTAATTTGGGTACTGATTCAAGGTTGTCATGCAAGTTTGTTATTTTGAAATATGTCTGATTTTTCCCCAGATGTGCTGTAAGTGGTTCTGGAAAGATCGCAATGCATGTTCTTGAGAAGCTTAATGCATATGGTGCTCTTCCCATCACAGTATCTGGTAATTTTTTCTCCTCTTTTTGTACTAAATAGTTAGTACCACCTAACCACATGATGGGGTTGATACTTACTTTTTTTTTTTTATAAGTAATCAAGATATTATAAAAAGTGTAAGGCGCCCCCTGGTATACAAGAGAAACTACCTAACTAGTAGGAGCAAAAAGAACAAAAAACTTATGAAAACTAATCCATAAAGATGAAACAAAAGTAATTGTCCAAAGATACAGGGTGTTAAAAAATAAATATTTAAGCCTTATTTATTACGCGGAATGAGTATTCCACAAGAAAAATGAATAGTTATTACTAGGAATGGAAGATGGTGGAATGAAATAGTTATTCCTATTCTTAAGTTTGTTAACAACATATATGTCTAATGAAAATTGAACCAAAATTACTAAAAACCCCCACTTTATTTCTTATTATTTTTAAACTCAATTAAAAAAAAAAAAAAACCCTGGTTTTTTGAAATTTAGTGGGTGGCTGGACACCCCACTAAGGAAACCGGGGGTGGTCCAGGGCACCCGGGGTGCTCGCACCACTTTCAGTTTCTTTGGGTGGCCGGACACCCACTACATTTCAACAAATACCAATTTTTTTTTATTTTTAAATTTGATAGAAAATAAAATAAATAAATAAATGGTTTTTTTGGAATAGGTATTCCTCTTCGTAAAGAAATAGGTATTCTTATGGAATAGCTATTCCAAGGAATAAGATAATATGGAGATTTCCAATGGGGTTGTGCTTTGGAATGTGCCTTTTTCACGAGCTGTTCAAGATTGGGAGGTTGAGGTGGTGATTTCATTTTCTAGTTTGTTGTATTCCTTCAGACGGCGACAAGGGGGGTAGGATTGTATTTGGTGGATTCCCTCAAAACGGAAGAAGTTCGAGGTGTGTTCGTTTTTCCATGAGCTGTTTACTTTGGGGGCCTCTTCCTTTCCTTGGAGGAGCATTTGGAAAGTTAAAATTCCTATGCGAGTGGGTTTCTTTGTGTGGACGGCAGCTCTTGGTAAGACCTTGACAGTGGATAATCTGCGTAAGTGAGGAGTCTTAGTGGTGAGGTGATGTTGCATGTGTAAGTGGAGTGGCAAATCTATAGATCATCTTATTTTGCATTGTGATGTGGCACAAGATTTATGGAGTGCTATTTTCTCTCTTTTCGGCGTTACTTGGGTAATGCCTGAGACGGTGCTAGATATGTTAGCTTGCTGGAGAGGTCAGATGGGAAATCGTTCTACTCTTCCTGTGTGGCGAATATTCCCGCTGTGCGTCATGTGGATCGTTTGGAGAGAGCGGAATGCCAGATGCTTTGAAGATTCTAAGAAGTCGAAGATTGTGCTTTTAAATTTTATGCTTCACTCTCTCTTTGTTTGGACTAAGGCATTTCATATTTCTCTTTTGCTTAGTTTTTCGCATTTTGCCGAGTTTTGTATTTCTTTTTGCCTTTAGTGGGGCTTTTCCTTGTATACTTTCTGTATACTAAGGTTGCACCTCTTGCGCCTTTATATGATATGATATGAATTATTTATCGAAAAAAAAAAAAGAATAGGTTCCTACCAAATAAAAGAATGGCTATTTCAAAGGAATAGCTATTCCATTCTAGGGATTTATTCCACAAACCAAACAGGACCTTAATCTTCTCCAAATTCCTCGCGGTCTTTGATACTTACTAGGGTGCCTTCAATTATCTTAACCCCAACCCTTGATTTAGAGGGGGGGAAAACTGCTTGTGACTTGGAATATGTGATTTGCACCATTTCTAGTAAAGAATATAGATTTTATGGTTAGCAGTGATTTTGCTGCTTCTGTAGAAGACGTGCAAAATTGTGTTCATGGTTGGAAGTTTAGTCTCATTGTGCATTGACTCTAAGGTAGCTAAAGGTATTTAATCTTTTTTTCTTAGACAAGTAATTATGATTAATAGGTGTTTTTGCATACACATGTTTGTGATATTTCCTTACCATCTGTGTGTTCTTGTATGTTATTTTTGTCCTGGTAATAAGAGTTGGATGCATTAAATTATTTTGTCATAATCGATTTGGCACAAATTAGTGATGCACTACTATCATCATATTGAAGTTTTTAATTAAATTATAAATATTCTCATAGTGGCTTGGTTTTTTTAACCTCTTACTTGATCTGTGGTGGATGTAGATGATTGATTAAGCTGGAGAATTTTGAAACTTCGGTGGTTTATATACTTGAGCTAAATTCTAGTTTACTGCAACTTAATTATTTTACTGAGAATCTCAGTAAGTATTTGATATCACAAATTTTTGGAAACACATTCGAAAGGAACTTTAACTGACACAGAAATTTGGCAATGATAGCTCAATTGGACACTTTACCTCGGAACAAAAAGTTGGTCAACACTGGATTAACAATAATCTAACTTCATTTCTCTTCTCTTGGGCAGGATTGCTTTTATATCTAATATCGTAAAAATTGATGAGTTTGACTTGAAATAACGTAGGAATTCTTTTTTTTTTTAAAAAAAAAAAAAAAGGAGGAATTTTTGTCCATCTCATTTTAAGTGCCTCAAGATAAAACCGAGAGTCTTGGTGCCTATAAAGTTGTGTAGATCTTCTTTGTAATGTCACTTCAATCAGTATAAAATTTGAAGAACCTGGTCTACATTTTTGCTAATTTCATAGCTCTTCTATATAAGTTTTATTGTGTTTCTGGAATTAGGACTGGATTAAACTTTTACAATGAGTAGGTATTACTGATAAGAAGTCTTATAAATTACTGCTTTTTTGACAAAATAATGAACAGATTCAAAGGGGTATTTGGTGGATGAGGATGGATTTGATTACATGAAAATATCATTTCTGAGAGATATCAAAGCTCAACAGAGAAGTTTGAGGTGTGTGTTTACAACTGTCTTTTTATGTCTGTTCACCAAATTGCTATCTTTAATAGCTTTAAGCTGGCCATGTTTATACATGTGGCATCTGCAGGGACTATTCGAAGACTTATGCTCGATCTAAGTACTATGATGAAGCGAAACCTTGGAGTGAAAGGTTTGATGTTGCATTTCCTTGTTCTTCCCAAAATGAAATCGATCAAGCTGATGCAATTAATCTGGTCAATTCAGGTTGCTGTATACTAGTAGAAGGTAGTAATCCGACACATTATGGCTTTTAATTTCTTCTAATTTTTAAATTTTAGAATTGCTGATAGTAACCATGTGACAATCTTTGTATCCTAGGTTCAAACATGCCCTGTACCCCTGAGGCAGTTGATGTTCTGAGAAAAGCTAATATCCTCATTGCTCCTGCAATGGCTGCTGGTGCTGGGGGGGTGCGATTTCAATTTTTCCAATTTATGCATAATAGATGTGCCCTTTTTAGCATGTACTAGAACAATACTAGATGAAATTTATTTGCACATATGCTTTGATTATCGTGCTTTCATTTATTTCAATTTTAAACTAAATAAAAGCCAACTTGTTTCAACCGGAATATATTATGGAGTTTTCAGATTTATAATTCAGTCTTTAATAAAAAGGATGCGAAGTCTGAAACTTCAGTTTCTATGAAAGTGGATTTTTTTTTTTTTTTTGAGGAAGTTTCTGGGAAGTATAAAATTCTCACTGTTGTGCAGACATTTAATGATATGGAAGAGTAACTTGTCATGTTAACCTAGTGCCTACCAAAGTTGATGCCTTTTCGAATGTGTTAAATGTATTTTTAACTAGGAGCTGCTAATTCTTTTCTTTTCTTTTGGATTACGTCAGTGGTTATTTGGTTTCTCTTTTCCTGGCTTTTATTTGGAGACGACAACGGGATTTCCACTTTATAATATAGGGATGTGAAGGAAAGGAATTTCAAAACATAAATTACTAGGCTTCTCATGGAAGTACTTTCTGAACAACAAATGAGTCAATTTTCTTAAACATAAGAAGTAGCTATTTATGTGTCAATCTTGAAATATAATGGCACAAGGTGTGGTAAGTAGTTGTATTTTGCGGAGTTTTGCCTAGTTTTTCGCATTTTGCGGAGTTTTATATTTCTTTTTGCCTTTAGTGTGGCTTTTCCTTATATACTTCTTGTGTGCTAGGGTTGTGTCATTTGCGCCTTTATATGATATGATATGAATTATTTATCAAAAAAAAAAAAAGTTGTATTCAGTTTGAGACAGTCATAGTAGTGGATTGGTCATTGATAACTATGTTGAGGGGATGGCCAATTCCTTTAGGAAGTGCAGCAGATTAATGCCGACCATGTTACTCTCATTGGTTGTGAGGGTCTGACAGAATATTCAACTGTAAGCAGTTTCACTTTGGTTTGCCTAGTGAGAGTTGCAAAGCTTTATATGGCCAAAGATATTCTCTTAAAATGATCCTTTGAGTCTGATAATCTGTTTGTAGCAATTTTAATTTTACCTGCCAATAGAGTTCCATAGGCTCTTGCAGTTTTAAAAAAAATGAGGGACTCCTGATATTCATTAAATCAAAATTTTAATGGTTTGAATTTTGTTGTTTCAACTGATATGTAACCAAATAATTTGATTGCTTGGTTAGATCTTTCAAGGAGATCCTGAAGAGTTCTCTTTATTTTTCTTCCCCTCTTGAATTTTGCATTTTACTGTTTAAAACTTGAATCTTTTTGGATGTCATATTAAGTATATATTCTGGTTGAGATTTTGCTTAAAACAGTTTATTTAGACTTGACTATTTGGTGGTGATAAAGTTGAAATATATGGTGCATTGAACAATCATTAGTAGTGGAATGGTGTCAATTTACTTTATGGACTGGTAGGGGTCCTTACTGAACCTCACTTATAGTTCTTAAATGTTATACCCACCAGTGTTTCAATTCAAAAGGAAGGCTGACATCTATAGTTGTCATTCAGCCTGACAGTTTTTGGCATTAAAAATCATTAGGTTGCTGCTCAACAAAGAACAAAGAAATCTTGTTGAAGTATTTGGTATACCTTACACGAATCTAACCACAATGCAATTTAGAACTGCTGGAGATGTAGTGAATGTTTGGGTAATATGATTATATTTATTATATAATGCCAAAGCAGTAATTTATGTTCACCCGTTGACTACTTTACTGATTTTACTTTTGCTTTTACGACTATGCTCTCTTAAGCTTAGTTGCACTGAATGTGAGCGACTTGAACGTGGATGACAGAGCTGACTGTTTAGTTGCAATTCCATGTTAATATGGGTCTTGGTTATTTTTCTCACCTCTTATATATTTTATTTTTCCATATGCTAAATATGTAATCTACTTGGTAGCAGGTTGTTGCTGGAGAACTTGAATTAAATCATGAGTGTAATTTGATTCATTGGTCACCAGAGGACTTTGAGTCGAAATTGCAGGTGAGGCTCTATGTCTTTTTATCCTTGGTGGTATGGATAATTTCATAACTTGAAATAGTTGCAAGAGTTCATAACTACCAAGTAGTAGTGCCCACTTATGGCTTGGAGCAGTTTGACCAACCAACAAAGTCCATATAATTGAATTGTTCAGAAGTGGATTATTCACATTTGTTGCAGAAAATATAACCCCAGAACCATTCAGGCCAAAGGGGTCACTAGATTGGGTTTGATGCATTTCCTTGATTATTGCTTCTTGTTTATATGAGTGGTTTTCCTTGTTTGGTTGGAATGTCATGGTGAACCTATATTTTAAGTCAAAGGGGGAGTGCATGACCATGTTTTGTGGAAGTTTTAATATATGTCTTGTTGCAGAAAGTTATAATTGGAGGATGGATCACTGGAAGCATACTTGTTTGTGAAGTTCTATAGAGATAGATTAGAACATCCAAGCCTCGAGACCCTTTAGTATGACCTATTCTGTGATGCTGCTAAAGTTGTCTTCACATCTTTGCATACCCCAACAGATGCACATAAAAGAAAAGTGTTGTTATTACGAAATGCAACTGAACAGGATTAAGTACCGTTTGGTAATCAACTATGTCATGGAGATTGTTGTAAAAATGTCCATGTTACTGCCGCATAAAGTTTTAAAAACCACCATAAGATTTTCATGAGTATCATTGTTTGTTCTATAAGAGAGAGAGAGAGAGTTATGTTGTTCATTTTCCTCTAGGGGACAAAAGTTCGTAAGAACGTTGTTGTAGCTCCATTTGTGAACATTGTTGCCTTTTGTTTTTAGAACTTGAGCTGATGTGGCATTTTCCTTTCTCTTTTTTAAATAAAAAATGATTTCCGATCTTCCTTGTGCAATTTTTTATTGGCAGGAAGCAATAAAACAGACTTACCAGAGAGCCCTCAAAGCAGCAACTGATTTTGGTTATCAAAAGGAGAGTCCTGAGTAAGTGTTTTTTCGTATCACACCATCATGGCGATTGTCTGTTAATGTGCTTATCATAGTTGGTCGTGCCCGTGTTGTCCTTGTGTACTTATTGCAAGTGCCTTAGGTGTGAAAATCCCATTCTAATTGGATTAGCTTGGTCTATGGCCTAATAAATAATCTACTCAAGTGAGAAATAGACATTGCATAATTTTGATGAAGATACCGTGATATTTGGTTATTGTGGACCCTGAACTAAGTAATCTCCTCTGCCCGCCTCCAGAGTTGTAATACCATATTACTTTTTGAATTCTTTCGAGTCTCTAATATATTGTTTTTTGGACCCAACTTATCTATGTAGTGCATAGTATTTCTTCCGTTTATTGGCTCCAATGGCTTGGAAAGTGTAAACAGAAAAATAACAGCTGATGAGTGAGTGATATTATAATGTGTCATTGCCCAAAAAGATATTAGGGTTCGTTTGATAATACTTTTTAGAGGGTATTTTTTTATTTGAAAAATTGTTATGATGTGACATAAAAGTAAAAGTTGTTTATGAGTATTTTGTGAATATTTTGTGTTTGAAGTTGTTTGTTAATACATGCTCCAAAAATCTTTGTCAAACAAGACCTAAGTAGTTATTTTTGTTTTTCTTATTCTCTTCTTTTACTTGTCTAACAGATCTTTGGTACATGGAGCAGTCATCTCTGCTTTTTTGACTATTGCTCAAGCTATGACCGATCAAGGATGTGTATAGAACTTGAGAATACCGTACGATAATTTTTATGTTTCCCAGTCTGATTTCTGTCATATGCACCTACAAATGTCTACGGAGATGTGCAACTCATTATTGGTGGCAAGCTGAAGATCATACCAGTGGTATCATATGGATTTCGGGATCCAATCTTTTGAGTCGATGACAGAAACATTGAAATCATAGCAGATTTCTTTGTAACATATTTGTAATCGAATGGCTGAGACTTGGGAAAAGTGTAATTTGTGATGAACAATTAGGATGCACTTGACTAAAGAAAAATGTGCAGTAGTTCTAGTGGTAGAATAGGAAGTGCCTCCAATTATATGGCAAAGTAATTATTTTTGGGCCACTTAAGATGCTTAGATGATTGTTACCATCTTGTGAAATATTTAATTAGTTAGATTGGAAATAAAATTGAATTATGAATTTGTTGTTTCTTCTTGTTACGTTCTTGGAGTAAAGCTGGTGTTAATCCAGTCCATTGAAGGCGGGTCTTATGGATGTGTGCCCTGGCAAGTGTTTTTTTATTTTTTTCTTCCTTCCTTTTTATTTTTTTATTTAGCCTTTCTCTTAGTTTTGTTATAGAAAAAAATATTCCCTAGCATTATGGGTGTACAAGTGGACGGTTATTAACCACTAACTAGTAATAACAACTAACTGTATAACTGCATAACTGCTTTTGTAGGTGGTTAAAAAAAAATACTAATGTTGTTAGCGGTTTTAGGAGTAGGTGAAAGTGATTAATAAATGCTAAATGTCTATCCTTATATATATTATAGGACAATGCTACTTGTCTATTTTCATTTATCCATCTTTGTCCGTCTCTTCCTATATGGCATATTTATATTATTATTTTATTTTTTTCATGTAAGAAGAGATGGATAAATATGGGTAAATGGAGATGGACAAGTAACATTATCCTATATTATATATTTTATTTATAAATATATATAAAATAACAATAATATATAACACGAATTCGTTTGGGTGCGTATGATATAGGGTTTTTCTTTTGAGTTTAATAAAATTGATCTTTATTCATAATAATAATAATAATAATATTCTTGAGCTTTGTTATATTTTGAAGCATTCTACTTATTTAAAAAAACTCAAAAATCATCTAAAATAGACTCTAAAAAGAGGTTCAAAGAAGGATCAAAACATCAAAATATGCTCATTTCTAAAAAGTGGTTATGAGTTTTAATAACTACTAATTGCCTAAGGTAGAATAGTTGCAGTTATGAAAATTCAATAATCGTTTAAAGCGGCTACACTTCGCAATTTGAGGCAATTGTACACTATTAGTAACCTAGCATAAGACTTGTTCATGTAAAGACTTAGGACCGGTTTGCAAAGTGAGGTAATTTACATGCAAGCATAATTGGTTATGTTGGTGTATTTAGGTAAATGGTTTTGGTTTTTTGTTTGAAAAAAAAAATGTTTTAACTAGAGTTCTTTGGTGGGTTCATATTTGAGAAAAACTTTTGTGGGTTATATATATATATATATATATATATAATAGTTTATATACAGGGGGACGGAGCTGGGGGTGGCCCGTAGGGCAAAGGCCCCCCCAACTCCTATGAAAAAAATTTTACAAGGTTAATTTTTATTTCACCCATTAGTTATACTCATTCAAATTTTTTAGCCCCTACCCATTTATCCTTCTGACTCTGTCCTTGTATATATAAATTGATGTAGAGCTGATTTTATTTATAAAAACTAAAATAATTTTTAAAAAAATAAAAAAAAAAAAGTAGCGTTGTGACTACCCTCAAACTAGGAGACTCCTAGTCTAGGTGGTCACACAGCCACCTCTGGCCTTGTTGGGTGGCTACTCGGCCACCTCTGGCCTCTGTACATGTGCTTTTAGCGCATGCGTTGTAAATAATGACTTTCAGGTGTGTTTGACATTACGATTTGTAAGAAAAAGTATGATTTTAATCAAAATCTCAAAAAATAAATTATTTGGAATTATGGTTTTAAAAATTGCGATTTAAAAACTCAACTTTATACGTTTTCAAATCGCAAATTAATAGGTGCTCTTTTAAAAACGTATAAATTTCAAAAGTTAAATATCAATTTAAAAGTCAAATATAATTTTATCAAATATTTAATTATATTTTAATTATTATTAAAAATATATTATTTAAATCATATTTTTTAAAATTACAAACTCAAACAAACCGAACAAAGTAACAAACTTCATACTTAGGTGTACGCAATATTATAAAATGAAACCGAGTGTTCTTGTGTACATCACGTGTGCCAGCAATTAAAAACGCTATATCATAGCATACCTGCAAATCTTTTTTTCTTTTTTAAGCAAGTTACTAGGGCTGAAATGGCGGGGCGGTTATAACCGCACCGCCACCGCTAACCGCCTAAAACCGCTAACCGTTAACCGTATAACCGCATAACCGCCTTCAAAGCGGTTGGAAAAAAACCGCTAACCGCCATAGGCGGGGCGGTTAGCGGTTTTTAATAGGCGGTTAGCGGTTATAACCGCTAACCGCCTTTTATTTATATATATATATATATCTCTTTTAAACGACACGACATCGTTTTGCTTGGTGATTTATTATGTTTGATTTTATTATTAAGATTGTAATTTTTAACCTATGGATTATTTGTTTGCTTGGTGATTTATTATGTTTGATTGTATTATTAGGATTTTTTTTTATTATTATTGGCATGAGCTTATCAGGGTTTACTCATTTAGTCATTTTACAGGTTTAGTAAGTTTTTTTTTTTTAGTAGATAATTTCAGTGGCCAAATTTTATAGTTTAAAATTTGGGTTTTTTATATTCAAATGTTGGGGTTTTTATACTACCTGTAGCCTGTAGGGGTTTTTGTTTTTTTAAGCTTAGGCCAAATCAGACCTGAAAAAGGCTAGAAAATGGGCCCAAAAAAAATCAGGATTTTTTATAATGCTTCAGCCCAAATCAGCCCTGAAAAAGACAAGAAAATGGGCAAAAAAAAAATCAAAGTTTTTTATAATGCTTCAATCCAAATCAGCCCTAAAAAAGACAAGAAAATTGGCCCAAAAAAAATCAAATGGGCCTAAAAATCGGCCCAAAATCAAAAAAAACCCAATTTTAGCAAAGGCGGTTTATAGCGGGGCGGTTATTCGTTTTATAACCGCTAACCGGCGGTTATAACCGCAACCGCTAACCGCCCTAAATTCGGTGCGGTGGCGGTTATGGTTTTAGAATAACCGCCTAAGGCGGTTGCGGTTGCGGTTATAGCCAATAACCGCTAACCGCAACCGCCTTTTCACCCCTACAAGTTACAATCAGGTACACCTAACGCTCGGGTAGCCCAACTAACGCTCCAATACAATCAAGTAGAGTTGGATAATCCTAAAAACTATGGGGAATGGGCCAAAAGTCTGGCCCGGCCCATTGCGTTCATGGCTCACAGGTCAAGAGAGGGGCCCTTTTAGATGGTGGTTTAGAAGGGCAACCCAGTGGCAGAACTGTTTGATATAACACATGTTGCGACAACCTTAAAAACTACAAGAAGAAAAGGAGCACTGATGATAGCTGAACCGAAGCTACCGAAGAGAAGCACCACTGTGGCATCTGGTAAGGGAAGTATCCGGCGAAGTAGGCTTCGTGGACACCACAATTGGATTTGCCACTAGATCCAGGGCACTCTATTGACAAAAGGAGAGTACCATCTATGGAAATCCATAGAGAAGGGAGAGGAGAAGCCTAGGATCCACAGCGTGAGCGCAAAAAAGGCGGTGACGGCGTGGCACATGGTGAGAACAAACAGGAGTAGGGGTGGTCGTTGGAAGCAGACAGGGCCGGTGAATCCGAAGGGGTTGCGTTTCAGCTATTGATCCAGTTGTTCTTCTAAGTTGCATTCATTAAAAATTAAAAATTAAAAGAGGAAAAGAAAGGAGGAAGGGGGAGCAGGGACAAGGTGAGCGGAAATAATAAGCACAAGATGATAGTTGTACCTACAAGTAATTGAAAACGAAACATAAATGCCTTAAAGTCGTTCATTATCGTGCACAAACATGAAACATTAGTTAAAAGCTAATGAATTCAGGCCAACAAAACAAAAAATTAAAAATTAAAGCAAAAAAAGAACACATCTTATTTTCAGACAGTAAAGGAGTCGGTTTCGCCCTGACCCATCCCTATTCTCTCCTCAAAGCACAACGTAGTTCAGAAAGAAGGAAGTGGATGGTAGCATAGATATATTTCCATGGATATATCACACCCATTTGGGGCTTCATTTATGGAGTACAATGTTTTTAAATTACAAAAACTATTTCTTTAAATTCACTCCTTCTCACCACTTTACTAAAGATCAGCATAATCACTAGAACTATTTTTCCTACTTCTCCCTCAAGGGCAAGACATAAACAAGGCAAAAATTCAAATGACAAAAAATAACAGAAATTGATCCATGCCAAGTACTGCTCCACATGCTCTTTAAGCTCTCCTTGAAGAATGAGTGGATGAGTCAGATTTCTCCGCCAGATAGTGCTCCAGCATATCTTCTTCTTCGTCATCTGCCACAACAAAGATTAAAAAAAAAAAAAAACCTTTGTCAGACTTGGCAAACAGAGCTTACCAACATCATTCATATTCTCAAAAAAAAAAAAAAGACATGGTCTTCAAATCATCAAATAGGAAATTATGGGAAGCAAGAGGGAGAATCACCTTCAAAATCATCATCATCAATATCAATCTCTTCCTCAATTTCGTCATCAGATCCTTCAGTAGCTGGAGCTGCACCTTTCTGCAGAAGAGAAAAAGGCCACTATAATTATTCATTCATCATAAATTATGCCAAGTTTTTAAAGGGAGTCTCCATAGATTTTTTTCAGCAATGCTACTGACTCCAGATTGTGAAGAATATAACCCATCCACAATGTGAGAGAAGGGGCGGGGGGGCAACATAAATTTAAGGCATCCACAATGTGAAAGGGGGATGAGGTCAGATAAGAGTGACATACTGCAGAAGCTCTTCCACTTTCAAACCACTGTCTTCCTGTCAGCTTCTTTTCCTTAGGTGCTGTAAGTGCAGACTCGGGCATTAGCCTGAAAATTGTAGTACAGTTGTTTGCATGAAGAAAATGCCGTAAGCTAACACATATCTATCCCCTTTATTGGATAAAGGAAGAGACTACTTGATCCATTCCCATATTGTTCATGATATATTTAATAACCAGGGCACCAATCTACTTGAACCTGAATGGCATCAATCGCTATAACACAAGGCACGGGACATCAAATGCAAGGTTGGAATGTCCAAGAATATAGGTTCTTGTCATCTTGAGTTCCTACACATTTGTCCTTTTCCACATCTCTAAATGTCATTTGTCTATCATGCACAACCTCGAGGAAAATTTATCTAAGAAACACATGAAATGAAATCATTCTGTTCTATGCCTCTCATAATGTAAATGCGAAAGTAAGGAAAATGAACCCATATCCCAAAACATCAAAATCAAAATCTATTAAGAGAACTTACTTGGCTCGTTCTAGTGCCAACTCTGCTTCAAACCTTTCTCTCCACACCATAAAAGTATCAATAGTAACAGGTTCTCCATGCGGGATGACTATCTGAAAAATGAAGGGGGGAACAAAAGTGAGAAGCAGCTCCGAGAAAAAAATATGAAGGCAAACATACCTTAAACAAACACCCAATGCAAAAGTATGAAAACAAAATAAAAACCCCGTAATGCAGCATTGACACAATCAACAACCATGATCTATTTTAATCACAAAAGAAAAAATGCTACATGCAGAAATGAAAAACATAACTTCTTTTATTGATTATGCAGTTGTCTACAAGCTTCATCTTAACGGATAGTTCAAGTATCACTCAAATGGAATAAGCTTAATCTTAATGGATAGTGCAAGACAGAACGATTTTTTTTCTTGGACATAGAGAAGTCCTAGTAATCCCATTGTAAATCAATATAAATTGTTAACATAACCTTTTTTTTTTTCTTTTTTTGATAAGTCAAATTTTATCAAAAAACGATAGGCACCTCAAAGTACACATATAGTATACAGAGGAAACAACTAAAGAGAAAAGGCAAAATAAAAGACCCAACAATCCAACACTGAAAGAACCCAACCCAACTACCCAACACCCCATACACGAAACAACCCTCAAACCCAAATCCTACACAAAGCTCTCTTAACACTCTTGAGCCTTGCCTTTCCCACGCCTAGAAGATGCGCATGCCAAATCATAATTTATGGAACATAACTTATTCAAGCTATTGCTAAACTGTTCATCTCGAGTCAATAAATTGGTCAAGTCCTCTTTGAAGCCTTACAAGTAGAGGGCTCAAACATGGAAAAAAGGGAATCAGCCTGCTGATTGGTAAGCGCAGCCTTGCCAATAACTACTGACCACTCATATGAAGGTTGCTATAAGACAGATTTAATCTCAATAGCAGACAATTCAACCGAATTAAAAATACAATTATTCCGCTCTCTCCAAATTGCCTGCAAAGGCAAAAAGGAGCTGTGCTTCAAATGAAGCTTCCACTCATGCCTTCCAAGCAACCCTTTGCAATAAAGTACACATTGTTCACCTTCTTAGGCATCACTCATTGAAGTCCAACTGCAGTAAAAACAAAGTACCACTACTCTCGGACTAGAGCAACAGATGATCAACAGGTTTACCACTACATTTAAACATGCATAACATTCATTTTATAAGATTATCTGGCAGTTCAAGTTTTACCTAACACAACAGTCCAAGTGAAATAAGCAACTTTTTTATGGTTTTTACTAGACCAGATACTCTTCCCAAGGAAAATGGGCCCTGCTAGATCCTCTTAATGCCTAAATTGTATCAGGTGATACTGTAGACAACATACCCAAAGTCGTGTCCTCGACTTATTCCTAACCAGAAGAAAGGCCCTATTCTTGGGACAGATCAAGTAATCCGATCATACCCTAAGCTGGTATTCCCTAATAGCAAGGATTCATTGGAATTATACAACCTTCTTTACAATCATATCATAGAATTATTTGTCATATCCAAACAGACAAGCATCCATACATCATACTAAATATGAGAAAAATGTGCAAGCATAAAGCAATATAAGGAGATCAACAGGCAAGATATGCAAATCAATGCAACAAAGTCTTATCAAATTAATTAGGAGCAGCTTCATTAACTCTTTATCACCAACAGTAACCTTCTTAACAAAAGTTCTGCTTAAGACCAAGCATATGTTGTCGTTTTCCTTCTTTTCTTTTTTTGATTGCCCTTGATAAGTAATATTTATTACATTATAAGGCATTATCATGTTTCACAACCTACACCAAATTCTTTTTGGCCTTCCCATCAACTTTGCGGCACCTTCAACTTGAACCATATAAGTCTATTTAATTGCCTTGCCGTAGGTTCTTGTAGCAAACAACTAAGCCATCTAGCCTAGATCTCCCATTTAACAAAAAATAGGTGAAATTAAAAGGGGCTGAAACATGGGATATCAACATTGCAAATTTTTAAACTTTGAGATTATGATTGCAAAACTGCTTATACTTCAGGGGGTGTAAGTGAAGTTTCCTCTTTATAATAACGGCTCTGACTACCGTACTCTTTGTTTCTAGTTGCCAAAATTATTTATGGTAACACCTCATCTTCAGCATAAGCTGTTTCCTTCCTTACTTTTACACATTTTTTTCCAATTCTGTCACTACAATTCTTTGCTTGGGCTTCACTAAACACCTTTTTTTTCCACATGTGAGAACCTATCTTAATATAGAACCAGATAGCCGGTGCGCCTAAAAGTTTAACTGAAAGGCATAATATGACTACGAAGAATGACCAGTTCAACATTTGTTGTTTATGTACAGATAACAATATACGAACTACAAGTACAAAATAAAATTTTGCTGTCAATGAGTTCATAAGCTTTTGAGATCTTGCACATTTATTTTGCTAAGGACTGTTCTGAAACAGGAACTACATATACACATAATATATAGGAAACAAATAAAAAGTAAAACAGTAGTGATAAGAAGGAGAAGAAATTAGAGAACACCCATACATCAGAGGTTGCTGCCACTTCTGCTTCAGCATTCTCAATACTTGCATCTTGACCAAATCGTTCAGAAAGCCACTCTTGAGCTGATGTAACTAGAGTGTAAACCATAGCCATACCAAGAATTTCAGACGCCTGTGGAATGCAAGTAATAGATCAAGATATGCTATGCACAACTGTACAACTTTACATCACTTTTTTGGTTTTTTGTTTTTTGTTTTTTGTTTTTTTTTTTTGGGGGGAGAACTTTACTTACAATACCTGATATGTCATCACTTTTACAATCATATCTTTAAACTTTAAAAAGTATCAACTTAGGGTTACCATCTTTTAAAAGTTTGCAATGTTAACCCTCCCATTTAAATTTAGTGTTAAATCAAATGGTTAATGAGTGAAATTTTCAAAATACCCCTAAGATATTTATAAAATTACAAAAATACCTCGATTTAATAATTAAAAATTAAAAACAAAAACAAAAAAGATGAGAGTATTTTGGGGATTTCACTTCCTCCGTTAGGATTTAACGCTAAATTTGAACGGGAGGGTTAACATTGCAAACTTCTTAAATATGGTAACCCTAAATTGACACTTTTTAAAAGTTTAAAGGTATTATTGCAAAATAATGAAATATCAGAGGTAATAAGTGAAGTTTTCTATTTTTTTTTTTATAAGTAATGTCAATATCATTAAATAAGTATACAAGGAGTATACAAGTGAACCCCTAATCCGAAGAAAAAGAACAAAAAGTCAAAAAATCTACAAAACTATAAACAAGTAAACTATGATGTGTAAATACCCAAGTATATTATGTGTTGAACACAAGCTTCCGCAATTTTGTCACCGAAATTTCTACATTTACAAAGCTCTGGGCATTCCTCTCTCGTCAATAACACTACAACAAACACAAAGGAACCAACCTCCATACTTCCATAACTGTACCACACCCAATTTGTCCTCCCCAACTGACCAACACATCAATCATCCGTCTAGGCATAACTCAATCTACGCCAAACAAGTCAAGAATGGAACTCCATAATTCTTTTGCTACTTCACAATGAATCAATAAATGATCAACGGACTCCCCACTCGTCTTACACATATAACACCACTCAACCACCACCACATTCCTCTTTCTCAAATTGTCAATTGTCAATATTTTTCCTAATGTTGTTGTCCACACAAAACACACCACCTGCGAAAGAGCTTTGACTCTCAATATGCTCTTCCATGGAAAAGATGATCTATTCTGACTACTTAACACTTGATAAAACGACTTTACTTCAAACTTGCCCCTTTTGGAAGGACTATTCTATCCTCCTCTCCTTGTCTTAATTGGAAAGAATACAACCTCGCAAAAAAAGATACTACCACCTCCACCTCTCAATCCTAAACTGGTCTAATAAAAATTACATTCCATTGAATGGTCCCTCTCGAAATTGTATGTTATCCGCCACCCATGCATCATTTCTTTGAGCAATACTAAACAAATCCGGATAAGATATCTTCAACGGACTATCCCCACACCAAACATCATGCAAAAAACTAATCTTTGACCCAACCCCCACCTTAAACCTAACAAATTTGGAAAACTTTCAACCATCTTATAGAATAAACATAAATGTTGACCTATTAAGCTAACATTTTCTATTATTAGCTTGCTATAAATTTCAGTTACTACAAAGCCCCTTCAGTCCCAGTGAGAAGATGACATCATGCCATTTCCTATTTTGCAGCTCTCAGGATATCACCAGCACACCTGACAGGCAATCTCAATTTTATAGGTTCCAACGGGATTGACAGCCCATAAAATATATATGGAATTTTCTAAACATAACTGATTTTTTCTATTTCAAATGGCTCTTTTATGTGGACATTCTTCAAAACTTTATATCTATGGACAGTTACTTATGTGTCTCATTTGACGATTAATTATAGTGATTTTCTTATTCTTTTTGCTAATTCTAGTTGAGTGTTTCCTTTTGTATACTTCCTGTATATTTTAGAGCGTCTTACGCTTTTTATAATATTTGTCGATTATTTATCAACAAAAAAAAAATGGCTCTTTCATTTTTTTTTTTTTGTTTATTTTTTCCCCATGTGTGGAGTGGATGGAAGGGGTGGGGTTGAATGGACTATTCAACTGTACTGCATTGCCGGGAAGCTACATGTCATAAAGAATGTAAACACACCAACTTGCACCTAAAATGTGCTGAAAAAGTAAATTGCATACACAAAAATAAAATACTTAAAAGATTACCTCTTGTTGAAGCTTTTCTTTCAGAATTCTAAGATCTTCTACTTGTATTCCTCGCAAACTGACAAAATGAAAATACCATCACTAGGGAACAGAAAACGTGGGTTCATCTCATACAGAATCATATTCATACAGTTATCACTCATCCTTAATCTAGCTGAACAAGGCAATATTGATAACAGACAGCTAATTCATCTATAAAACTTTGCATCATTTCAAATTTGCAATATGAACCCAAGTTATATAATCTAAAAGAGAGCCCCTACCATTTCAATGAGCTCCCAAAAGCCCTCACTTATAATTTGCACCATTAGCAGATGGGATAATCAACAAGTACATGCACACCAAACATTTGAATCCATAAAAAATAAGTACAGCCCGCATTCAAACACAACCATCCAAAAAAATAAAATGATTGGTGAAACTTACGTGTCAAAATAAGTTACATGAAACATCAATACATCAATTTATAACTTTTGAAAGCGGCATTCTTTGCTTGGTCAGCCTCTCTAAGAAAGATCCTCACCATGGATAAGCTAAAGAAGCGTCACGTCATTGTGGTTGGTGTTATGTGTAGAGGAGTGGGGAGTTAGTAGATTATCTTCTTCTCTATTGTGAGGTTGCTAGTGCTTTATGGAGTGCTATTTTCAGTCATGTTAGGCTAACTTGGGTTATGCTTAGACGAGTGGTAGACCTTTTCACTTTTTTTTTTGATAAGTAAGAGACAATTTATTAAAAAGCGCGAAAGCGCAGTCCTAGCACACAGGAAGTATACAAGGGACCGTCTAAGAAGGGGAAGAAAAATGTACAAGAAATTCATTAAAGCTTATCACTAAGGGGGCTAGATAAGCTGTTGTCCAAAAAAAAAGAGTGAAAAAAGAAAGACTTAAGCTCTTCAATCGTTTTTTCTTGGTCCTCGAAATCACGATCATTTCGTTCCCTCCAAAGACACCACATGAGGCAAGAAGGCACCATCTTCCACACAACAGCACTCTGGGAGCGCCCACCAGTCCACCAGCTGGCAAACAAATCAATCACCCGAAGAGGCATAACCCAAAATAACCCAAAACGGCTAAAGATGGTAGTCCATAAAGCGCTAGCAGCCTCACAATGAAGAAGAAGATGATCTACAGACTCTCCATGCCTTTTACACATACAGCAACGATTGATCACGATGACATGTCTTTTTCTCAGGTTGTCCATAATAAGAATCTTCCCAAGAGCCGCCGTCCAAACAAAGAAAGCTACTTTCACAGGAGCTTTGGTCCTCCAAATGCTCTTCCAAGGAAAGGGGTGAACATCGTTACTCGCAAGGACCCTATAGAAGGATCTAACATCAAACTTTCCTTTGCGGAAGGAATCCACCAAAGCTTGTCTTCCCCCTCCATTCTCTCCCGAAGGGAATATAAAAGAGTGAAGAAGGAAGCCACGGTAGCCAATTCCCAATCATGGGCAGCACGAATAAAGTTAACATCCCAATGAGGAGAACCACTAGAGAGGTCTAAAAGATCAGCCACAAAAGCATTCTTCTCGCGGGCTATATCATATAAGACCGGGAAGGCCACTCTAAGGGGCAAGTCACCGCACCATACATCATCCCAAAATCTGATCTTGGACCCATTTCTCAACTTAAATCTGGTGTGACTACAAAGCTCACTCCACCCCCTCCTAATATTCTTCCATAACCCCACTCTATGCGGCCCAGAGGGAACACGAGAGCACCACCCTCCCCTCACACTCCCAAATTTAGCATCCACAGCAATTCTCCACCAAGCCTCTCTCTCATGAGCATAACGCCACAACCACTTCCCTAAAAGGGCCCTATTGAAGGTCCTTAAATTCCGAATCTCCAAACCTCCCTCAAAAATAGGAGAGCAAACCTTAGACCAATTAACCAAGTGAAATTTGAATTCATCACCTAATTCACCCCATAAAAAATCACGGTAAAGCTTCTCAATACGGTTGGCCACACTGGCAGGGAAAAGGAACAAGGACAACAAGTATGTAGGTAGATTTGAGAGAGTACTCTTTATAAGGGTAATTCTGCCCCCCTTAGACAAGTACATCCGTTTCCAACTAGCCAAACGGTGCTTGATCTTCTCAACGACCCCATTCCAGATAGGCTTGGCCTTAAAGCAGGCTCCCAATGGCATACCAAGATATTGCAAGGGCAAGGAGGAAACCCCGCAACCCAAGATGTCAGCCAAACCTTCCACATTGTCAACATTACCCACAGGAACCAAGGCTGACTTAGCCATATTAACCTTTAAACCAGAGACAGCCTCAAAGCAAAGGAGCAACACACGAAGATAGCGGAGATGAAAAGGGATAGCCCTACAAAATACCAAAGTGTCGTCCGCGAAAAGCAAGTGAGAAATATTAACCGCCTCAAAAAACCTAGAACTAACTGAGAAGCCTGAAAGAAGACCCCTGTTAATAGTGACAGTGAGCATTTTACTAAGCGCCTCCATAACAATGACAAACAGGAGAGAAGACAAGGGGTCACCCTGTCTCAGTCCTCGAGAGCTATTGAAAAAGCCAGCCGGAGTGCCGTTTACCAAGACAGAGAAGCGTGCCGAAAAGATGCAGTGAGAAATCCAAGAGCACCATTTTTCCCCAAACCCACACCTTCTCATCATGTACAAAAGAAACCCCCAGTTCACATGGTCATAAGCCTTCTCAATATCTAGCTTGCAAATCACCCCTGGGATGCCGGAATTGATGCGACTATCCACGCATTCATTAGCAAGAAGGACCGAGTCAAGGATTTGCCTACCTTTCACAAAGGCATTTTGAGGTTTCGAAATAATCTTGTCCACAACCCTTCTAAGTCTATTAGCAAGGACTTTGGCAATGATCTTGTATACTCCACTCACAAGACTGATAGACCGAAAATCCTTAAGGTTGGAGAGGGTTGATAGCAGTCCTCAAAGAGCAATAGCATGGAAGATGGTATCGTCCTGCCTTGTGTGGTATCTTTGGAGGGAACAAAATGATAAAAATTTTAAAGACCGCAAAACGGTGGTGGAACTAAGTCTTTCTTTTTCAGTAGTCTTACCACTAGACAATTGCTTTAGACTCCTAATTTGCTTGATTTTCATGAATTTTTTGACATTTTTTATCTTTCTAACTAGGTGTATCTCTTGTATGCTTTTTGTGTACCTAGGTTGCACCTTTTACGCTTTTAATGATATTTCGATTAATTATTAAAAAAATTTATATAACTTTTGAAAGGATCAGAAAATTCAAAAATTCTTTTTCAATTTTACATTATTTTCTTTTTGAATTTCAGATATTCTAATCTTATAGTGCACAGGGTGCAGTTTTAACTCTAGTTCGTTTACACAATAGAGTGAATTCATATGATCCTTTTGTTTATGCAATCAACTGGGGAACGACTGTTAAAAAAATTGGCCAAGGAAACCAAGCATGGGAATGGCAGGTAAGCAGAGAAGCAACACAGTAGCATACAGTAGGCAAGGTATATGGTGCAGATTACAGAAACTAAGGCTAATATGATGGACAATTCACAACTTGTCTACGCAACACAGGATGGCAGTTGGGAAGTCAGCAAAGAGATATAGCAGAGAGGTGCAACCATATGATGCCACTTGAATTATGCATTCAAAACATGAAGGTAGTTACTTGAGAAAGTTTTTCGCTATTGTATTCTGGTAAGTAGTAGAGGTGTGTTCAACAAGTTCAGGGCAAAGCAAGTCAAAGTCAACGTTGGAGTAGAAAAGAGAAATTTAAATTTAAAAAAGAAAAAAGAAAGAGGAAATATAAGTTTGCAGATAAGTGCTAGAGTATAAGCGTGGAGAATGAAAGAGAACTCTTTAGCACGGCACTGTCCACCGGAAGAATGTACTAACCTTTTCACATTTAAAAGTGGAGGTTCATCTGGATACTTTTCTGTGTGCGAGAAAATCAAAGCCAGCTGAACTGCAACAGAAGTTTCGGACAATGTTTATGTTCATAGGAAATTTTTTTAAAAAAAAATCCTGAACTAGGAAACCCAGCAAACAAAGCTCCCAAAAGTGTGTTTTGTGTGTGTATTAGGAAGAAGAACCAAGAAGAAACTTATCAATATAAAAAGAAATGAACAAGAATAACCTGGAGTGGATGATTCATCTTCTTCATCATCCTGTTGAACATAAAGCAAAATAACATATATAAGGAAATTTCTTTCACCAAGAAACTACTTTTCAACCCTTTTTCTGGTGTGTGTGTGTGTGTTGGGTTTTTTTTTGGGGGGGAGGGGGGGGGAAACTGAAAAAGTAGTCCATACAGCAACTTTCTCAACACCAGCTCTGAAAAAAATTCATGGCTATATCACATAAAACAAATTTGATTGATATCTGTGCAGTTGAACATATGCATTGACATTCTACGTAGCCATTGATTTTCTAGCCAGTTGACATAAAGCACCACTGCACTATGCACTATCAGTTAGGTCGGGTAGGTCATAAAACGCATAATTGTTGGCTAATGGACACACTCACACTAGCAAATGCACACAACACATGGTAGTGATGATTAAAGCTCTTTTAGACGCACAAGGTCATAAAATGCATAATTGTTGGTTAATGGACACACTCACACTAGCAAATGCACGCAACACATGGTAGTGAAGATTAAAGCTCTTTTAGACGCACACAATTCGTGCATATCACATTTTTTTATAAATAATAGAGATATCATTAAAAGTGGAAGGCGTCTTTAGGTACACATGAAATATACAAGAGAAACCACCTAGCAAGTATAAGCAAAAGGAACAAGAAAATAATAATAATTAATTACCAAAGGAAAAACAAAAGCAATTGTTCAAAGATACAGAGTGTTAAAAAATAAAGACTTAAATCTCCTCAAAAGTCCTTTCACAGTTCTCAAAATTTCTATAATTCATTTTCATGCCATAGACATCACAAAAGGCACGAAGGCACCATCTTTCACATAGCAGCGTTCCGAATGCTGCTGGGTAGTCCACCAACAAGCATATAAGTTAACTACTCGTCTAGGCATAACCCAAGACAGCCCAAAACAAATGAAGAAAATATTTTAAATTGAAGTGTACAAGCGGTTGCAGTTAGCAGTTATTGCCTTTAACCGCAACCGCTTTAGATGGTTATCGAATTTTTGTAACCACGACCGCTCCGTCTTAGGCGGTTACGGTTTTAAAATAACCGCCGATTAACAGTTATTGAAACTCATAACCACTTTTTAGAAATGGGTCTATTTTAGTGTTTTGCGCTTTCATTGAGCCTCTTTTTAAAGCCTATTTTAGATGGTTTTAAGCCTTTTTTAAATAAATAGAAAGCTTCAAAATATAACAAAGCTCAAGAATATTATTATTATTATTATTATTTTATGAATAAAGATCAATTTCATTGTACTCAAAACGAAAACTTTCTATCAAACGCACCAAAACGATGTCATTTTGTATATTATTGTTTTGTTTATATATATAATATATAATATTTATAAGGGTAGGCGGTTAGCGATTATTAACCGCCTCCGCCTACCCCTCAAACCGCTAACCGCTTACAAAATCCATTATGCAATTATACAGTTAGCAATTATTAGGGGGTTAATAATCGTCCGCCTGTACACCCCTATCCAAATGGCAAAAACCTCACAATGAAGACGATGATTCATGGACGTCACATTCCTTTTACACAAACAACACCTATTAACCAATGACACGCCGCTTCCGAAAGTTGTCCATGGTAAGTATCTTTCCTAGGGTCGCCAACCAAACAAGAAAGGCCACCTTCAACATGACCTTAGTCCACTAAAAACTTTTCCAAGGGAAACAAAAATCAGCATTACAACTCATGACACTGTAGAAGAATTTAACATCCAAAACCCTATTTTGGATGGAATCCACCACAGCTTGTCCTCAACACCTTTCCAGTCTCATTCTCACTAAATACAACACCCTAAAGAACGAGGCAAAGGCATCTACTTCCCAATCATGAGTCCTTTTAGCAAAGCTCATGTTCCACTGAATAGCACCTCTAGAAAATTCTATGTGAGCCACAACAGAAGCATCATTTGCACAAGCAATACCAAATAAAACTAGCAATGCTTCCTTAAAGGCCATATCCCCACACCAAAGATCATGCTAAAATCTAATCTTGTAGCCATGTCCCACCTTAAATCTGGTACCCGATATAATATTCTTCCATAAACCTATCCCATATGCCCCAACATGCTCACTAGAACACCATACTCCTCATGAACTTCCAAATTTAGAGTGTACCACCACTTTCCACGAAACCTCTCTCTCAAGCCCATAGCACCAAAGTCATTTACCTAAAAGAGCATGATTAAACCTTAGCAAGTTTCTAACCCCCAACTCTCCTTCAAAGATCGGTGTACAAATCTTGGACCAACTCCCTAGGTGAGATTTGAACTCTTCGCCTAGCCCACCCCATAAGAAATCACATTGAAGCTTCTAAATACGGTTTGCAACACTTGTAGGGAGAGGAAAGAGGGACATTAAGTACATAGGTAAGTTGGATAGGGTGCTCTTGATAAGGGTAATCCTGCCACCCTTAGACAAATACAACATTTTCCAACTAACCAATAAGAGCATTCCTAGCAGCCTCAGCTAATTTTTTTGTTTGATAAGTAAGTAGAAATTTTATAAAAAGCGTAAAGCGCAGCCCTGGTACACAGGAAGTATACAAGAGTCAAAACTCATTACAAGAAGAGAAAAGAACAAGGAAGTCAGAAAAGCTTATCGCTAAAGGAGCTAGATAAGCAGCTGTCCAAGAGAAAAGGGTGAAAAAGAAAAAAGACTTGAGTTGTTCGAGCGATCTTTCTTGATCCTCAAACGTTCTGTCGTTCCGCTCCCTCCACAGGCACCACATGAGGCAAGAAGGCACCATCTTCCAAACAACAGCGTTACGAGAGCGCCCGCCCGTCCACCAACAAGCGAATAAGTCGACCACCCGAAGAGGCATAACCCAAGACAACCCAAATCGACTGAAGATGGCAGTCCATAAGCTTGGGCAATATCACAATGAATAAGCAGAGTGATTCCACAGACAATTTTACTATTCAATTTTACTAGCCAATTTAACCAAAAACCACATTCTAGCTATTTTAACCATCAACTTTTTTAAAGCACCCCTAGCAACCTCAGCAAATTAACTATTCACTATCACTATTCCATTTAAATATTATTTTTCATAGATTTGTTTATTCTTTCTCAAACATTTATATTTTTTGAATATTTGTCTTTTAAATGAGCTAGTTAACAAATTTGAAAATAGTAAGTTCGAATCTAAAAGAAGACTGATTCAAATTTAAGGCTGATATAAATAGTTAAATAGATAAATTTTATAATCTTTAAAAAAAAATTATCTGTTTGGAGATAATTCAAAAAAGAAAACACATAATCTAGCATGAACTATAATCTAGCGTCGTGCAGAGGAGAAGAAATGGGAGAGGAAGGAAGAAAAAAAAAAGAAAATGGGGGAAGAAGAAGGTGCCTGGGAAAGAAAAAGAGAAAGGAAAAAAAGAAGAAGAAAAAAGAAAAGAAAAAAATTGAGAGAAAGTAATATTTTTTAATGGTTTGATGAGTACAGTACTCATCAAACCTGATGAGTGCTATATACTCATCAGAATTTTTGGGTTATTTAGGTGAGTCCACTAGGAGGAGTTTTTTACAATTTTGGTTAAATTGGCTCAACAAAATAGCCAAAAAGCTATTTTGTTGAGCCCATTAGTAATGCTCTAACACCATCTCATATATGTTGGCCTTATAAGAGGCCCCCAACGGAAGACCAAAATACTTCATGGGCAGAGACGTAACCCCACAACCCAGAATCTCAGCCAACCCAACCCAACCACATTATCAACATTTCCCATAGGAACCAATTACGACTTGGCTAAGTTCATCTACAAACCTGATACAGCTTTAAAACATAAGAATAAACTTCGTAAATTGCGTAGAGGATTTTGGTTAGCCTCATAGAAAAACAAAGTATCATCAACAACTAGAAGATGGAAAATATCAAACCATGTCCCCACAGATAAGCTAGACAACAAACCTCAACTCACTGCAATTGAAATCATTCTACTCAATGCCTACATCACAATGACAAACAACAAAGGAGACAGAAGGTTCCCTTGCCTCAAGCCACGAGAGCCGCTAAAGAAGCCTGTGGGAGAGCCATTCAACATAACCGAGAAACGCACCAAGGAAATATAATGAGCTATCCATGAGCACCATTTTCTCCCAAAGCCGAACCTTTTCAGCATGTACAACAGAAAATCCTAATTAACATGATCATAAGCCTTTTCTAAGTCCATTTTACAAATAACCCATGGTTCTCTAGATCCCATTCTACTATCAAGGCATTCAATGGCAATAAGAATAGGATCTAGGATCTGCCTACCTCGGATGAACATATTCTGTGACTTTGAAATTATCTTCTCCAACACCATCTTAAGCTTGTTCGCTACAATCTTAGCAATCTTGTAAATGCTACCCACTAGACTGATCAGGCAAAAATCTTTGGGGTCAAAAGCCCTTAAAATCTTCGGAATGAAGGCGAGGAACGTAGCATTAAGGCTTCTCTAAAACTTACCACAAGTATGGAAGTCATGAAAGACCTTCATGATGTCCTCTTTCAGAACAACCCAACAAGCTTGGAAGAACACAATAGAGTAATTGCCAAGGCCCCGCGCCTTCCCACCATTCATAGCTTAGACAACCTCTCACCCCTCCCTTTTCCTCAAATCTCTGTCCAACCAACTAGCCTCATCCTCATCAATAGAATCAAAAGAAAAACCGTCCACCACAGGACTCCAACTAAACTGCTCGGTGAACAACTTTTTATAAAACTGAACAATGTGCTTGTTGATCTCCTACATGTTGGTAGAAATTGGGCCATCAATCAACAAGGAGTCAATGGAGTTCCTTCTTCTACTGGAGTTAGCTATTATGTGAAAAAACTTAGTAGCTCCTGTAACTACAACACCTTAGATTTCTGCCTCCAACTCACCTTCTACATGAAAGCAAATTTTTCTACCTTGTTAACAATTCTTGCCTTCTTCATTTTCTCCTCAATGTCTAAGGCCCTTTCTTCTTCAAGGATTGCAAAAACACATAACTCTTCTAAAAGAATCTTCTTCTTCCGTTCTACATTGCCAAACACCTTCTAGTTCCATCTCTTTAAATCAATTTTCAAGGCCTTGAGCTTGCTTGCTAAAACAAAGCTCGGCGAGCCTTGGAAATGATAAGATTCCTACCACTATTTCACCTTGTCCACAAAACCTTCAGACTTAAGCCACGTGTTTTCAAATTTGAAGTACCTACTACTCCTTAAAAAGCCGCCACAGTTAAGGACGATAGGAAAATTATCCAAACAAAGTCTAAGAAGCCTCCTCTAGAAAACACCAGGAAATGAGGCTTCCCACACAAGAAAGACAAGGAATCTATCAATTTTGGACAAAGCGGAAGAATCATGATTATTCGACCAAGTAAAAGTTCCACCATGTAGTTCTTATGCTCTCCAATTTTAAGATTGTTGTTAAATGAGAAAAATCTCACAATTTAAATAACTCAGACAAAAATAACTCTACTATGACTTACCCAATGGTTTTTTAAGAGTCACCAGACAAAAAAAGAAGCTTAACATCAAGTCAGCAAATAACATACGAAAGAAAAAAAAAAAATGGGAAAGCACGCTAAGAGAATGAAAATATGTACCTGTGGGGAGATTTTTATTTCGAAGCACCGATTGGTAGTAGCCAAACCACTCTCACCAGAGTGAATTTCTGCCACAAAACGATGCCGCATTACATTTCAAAATGGCAATACGGAAATATAAGCGCAAAAATTGCGATTCAGATTCAGAGAAAAAAGGGCACCACAAACCTTTGAAATCATCCATAAGTATTGCTTCCAATGCCTCGATTTCCATCTCCTGCTCCTGAGCATAGTCTGTTCAAATATTTGTTTAAGAAAAACAAAAATAACAACCGTAAATAAATCTTAACGCAGTTGGGTCATCTATGAGCTAAAATTCCATGGAATCTACTAGATTTAATAAGTTATCAGAAAACCCAGATCATGGTTGTTTATGAGGGTAATAAAGTTATCAAGCAAGAGACAGAGAGAATGAAGGAAAATTAAATACCAGTCATGGTTGTCAATAGCTCTTGATAGTTCTTTCTGGCTTCTGATTCTATGCAGGAATCCACCAACTGAGAGTGCTTTCTCTTCTTCGAACGACGGCCACCCCAACTATCACTACGCTTTAGCTTTAAGGTGGGCTTATTTCTGTATGCCAAAAAGAAGAGTCGATTTTTTGAGGAGTCTTATTTGAAAATTAATTAGTTTTAAATCTATTTTAAAGTATTTGGTATTTCTAAAAAACTAAACCTCTAAACTACATTTTTATCCCAAAATATTAATGTGTTACTTTGAACCAATCTTTGGATCACTCTTTATTAAAATAAAAATAAAAATAAAAAAATAAAAAAATCAAGAATTGGTTAAAACTAACACATCAACATGTAAAAGAGTTGGTTAAAATATGTATGTGATGAAAACATAATGCATAACATTATTTTTTTCAAAATTGTGTTCCCATGTAAAAAATAACTTTAAAAAATGAGTCCTCGGTTTTAGTTCAAATTAACATAGATTCTTAGATAATTTTTTTTTTTCCTTTTAGCTTTCAAGGACTATAGGGTGGTTTGGCTAACTCCAGGCCAAACAAGAGTAGTCGAGCTACAACCAAGGCCCTTGGTTGACAGGCCCCTTGCCACTCCTTTCGCAACTTTCTTTTTTTTTTTCTTTTTAAGTTTTACTTTTTTTTAATATATTTTATTTGTCTTTATTTAAATTTTAAGTTTTTTAATTAAATTTTTTAAAAAAAAAAAACCTTTGGCGACACGTGGCAAGTTTTGATTCAAACACATAGACAACCGTTAAAAATTTTGATAGAATATCGATTAAGGTACAATTTTCGTCTTTTCCCATAAACTATATATCACCTATGATACAAAATAAAACTAAGGTGATAAAAAATAAAGTCATTACAATTCAGGTACTAAAATGGCATTTAATCATAATTTCTTAAAAAGGTTATTATTTTAAAAACCTATGACCTTCGAACGTTCGAGCATCTTGTATGGAACGTTCGACACCAAACGTTTGAATAAGGATGATGGAATGATCGATGGTTGCCCTAAGCCAACTGCATTTTGTTTTTACCACAAACGTTCGATTCAAGCTCCACAAACGTTTGATCAATGTCGTGTAGCACTATTCACACATCTTATCACTATGCAGGCCATGTGTCAAATTGTATTTGAACATTTGACACAATACACCAAACATTCGTCTTAAGCCTAAACCATTAGTCAATAATACGCGAACATTTGACCTAATGCACACGAATGTTCGTGTAAGCTTGAAAAACATTTTAACTTATTGGACCACTTCAATTCATCTCACCCCTAGAAATAGACCCTCTTACACTCCTCAACTTACCTCATTCGTTCTAGTACCCCAGCATTCCAAAATTTGTGAGAGAGAAAGAGAGAGAGAGAGAGATTCCAATGAGAGAAAAAATGATTTTTTGGTAAAATTCATCATGCACAAGGTAATTCTTGCACCCAAATCTTTTATTCATGTTGTTAACTTACTGATCATGTCATGTACTAAGCATTTCATGGATTTTAAAATGCTACACTAAGTTTAAAACCTTTCATGCATAAAACTTGTTAAAATTTTAAAATGATTACGAATTTATGTGTATTTTCATGTTTTATCATGTTGATATAGTTTAATATAATTCTATAAGACTAATAATGACCTGGGTTAAGGCTGTATTAAGGTTTATGAGTAGTTTTAAGTCATTTATGCATTCCAATAGTCATCCAATTCGAACGTTCCACTGTTATTGGACGAACATTTTATTTTCGAATGACAAATGTTTGACCTTGACAACCAAACATTCGGCCATGGCCATAAATGCATAATTAGGGTTTTAAGAATAGAATAATGCAAATGTCAAATGATTTAGGTTTATAAGTGTTCAGAATATAACTCTAAGTACATTTTGTACATTTTGCAGTGTCGAGAAGACCGAAATGTCCAAGTTAGTGAATGAGCGTTTGAGGTAAGTAACTAATTACAAAATTATATACATTTAATGTATAATATGTTAGCGGATTGGGCATATTCTATTTTATATTATAAGCTTACCAATTTTATAACATATTTTTAACTGTTTCAAATGAATAATTGCTTATATATTCTTATTTTTAAATAAATGAACAATAATTTCAATTATATGACATGGTACACCATATTGTGCAAAATAATAACAATGGAGTATCATTATATAGGCTTGACCCAATGGTCAAAGCAATTTACTTTTATATTTGGCCTTACCAATAGTCGTTTTGTAACCAGCGCACTATTTTTGGATGGGGTCACGGTTACAACTTTGCTAGTAATGTGAGTAATTCAAGGTCAAACTTGGTCGAACTACTAGTATAAGATGGTATATTTGTATAATATCCAAAGCATCAGTGTTGTACTAGATGTTCTCTCGATAATGCGCAAACTCGAGCAGAGAGGGGTTAATGGCTCGAGTATACCATATGGATGAAAGCTATGAGTATTTCTTATAGGACAAAGATTTTCTCCAACCTAGTCTATAAAAATATCATGTATCCCTTTGCATGTGAAAATCATTTTTTTTTTAATTGCAAATACAAAGTTTGAAGAAACACATGCATTTTTATGTGTATGTGACAAAATTTCTTCAAACTTTGTCATTGTAATTAAAAAAAACATATACTTTTCACATACAAATGGACATATGACATTATGATATACTAGGCTGAAAGAAGTTTCTCCAACCTAGTTTGAAAAAAAACTTTGTCATTTCTTATAAATGTTTAATATATGATTTTATGTATTAAAAACTCTAATGAATTGTTACTGAGATTATGTCATTACTCTTTAAAATTAACCATCTTTTCAAATGGCATAATAACAGAAACAACACATATTATTTGCGAAAACCCATGTTTAAGGGTTAAATGTTACAACTCTCAATTAAGGTTCGTTACATAAAGCAGTTTTCTAATAAATTACTTACTGAGTTTTAGACTGATGCAATTATTTCTTTTACATATAAAACACCTTAATGTTTTGCAGACCAACAGGTTGCCAGTTAGAGTGAGAAATTTACTATAATGAAGATGAATTAACAGATCAACCAATGGCGTATTGAAAGTCCTCGTCAAGCAAACAACTCGTATTATCAAGTTTGGTTAGTGAGTGATTATTGTTAACATATTAGCCTTATCTGTTTGGAAGCTCTGAATCAACTATTTGTGATAGATAATAGTATCAATGATTTATCGTTAGTTATTAACTATTTCAATTTTTCACTACTTACTTTGATATTTAATGAGGTGTAGTAAATTCAACTAGTTGCCGGTTAATTGGTTTGGAAATGTTACGGATAACACTTCAAAATCGATCAAATTAATTGGCTTGATTTGGGGATGTTATAGTGACTCCAGAGCGGATACTCTACAGACTCTTTTTCCGCAGAATAGAGATATCTATGAGTTTTATTCATTTGGTTTAAGGCTGGGAGACGAATTATTAAGTTAATTACCAATTAATTAATTTTGTGGGGCGTTACGACCGCCTTAATCTTGCTCGGATCTACCAATATCCTTTCCTTAGACACCGAGTGTCCAATTAAATAAATCATTTCCTATAATACCATGATAATAAATAATAAATAAGCGACCACAATTATTTGACAAATAAAATCAGCACCCATGATTTAAAACACCATTTTTTTAAATTTTACCCCAAGTCGAACGTTCTATAATATCATTAGATCGTTTGACCATTACCCTGATGAATGTTCGACCAGCACAACACAAATGTTCCACCATGTGTCGCATAGCACTATCAACACGAGCTTAGTTTGTGTCGTATAGTACACCAAACGCTCTACCTATACACCCCAAAAGTGAGATCATACCTACAAAACATTTAAACTTTTTGGACCACTTTATCTCATCTCATATCATTCTCACCCCTATAAATATGACCTCCTACGCCCTTCAACTCACACCATTCATCCCAACAAGCCGAATTTGAGAGAGAGAAATTATAAAGAAATAGTAGTTTTTGGTGAAATTCATGCTTCATAAGGTAACATTTGAATCTCAAATTTTTTCTTCATGTCTTGCTTACCATGTTGTATATCAAGTAGTTTGTTCATAATTTTTCATACATGAATTATTAAAACTTTCAAAAAAAAAAAAATATTATGAACTTATTGTGTTTTCATGTTTTATTAACTTGGTGTGCTTTAATGTGTTTTATGAGACTAATAAGAACTTTTATTAAATAAGTAATAAGTTTTAGGTGTAGTTTTAAGTTATTTATGCATTATGACAATCATCAAACATTCCAATGTCTTTACTCAACTCTCTTGTACATAGTTCCTCTCTCTCTCTTTTTCCTCGGGGTTATATTTTTACAACTTATTTAGCCTCCACAAACCATACCTTCCAACATATGAAAGGAGAATAGTGATCCTACATCTAACGTCACACTTTTTTGTTTCGTAAGCGTAACTAGTGCCATCAATAACACACTCACAAGTCTAAATGAATTAAACTTATCTTTCCATTTAGATTGATGTAGTTCCTATTTACTCATACAAATATATTTTAGGATTGACATTTCCAAACAAAAATTCTATCGAAATGCAATTATTTTAAATCCTAATCAATATATATATATATACACTTTAAAAAAGAACCAACTACAACAAACGACAACAAAGAGCCGGGTAACCCAACAGAAATAAAGTAAACAAAAAATAAGAGAGAATGCATCAAATAAATGATGCAGCCCTATAATTCCTTGGTAAAACTAAGAAAATTGGTCATCACTTAAGGCGATTTCATAAGGCGTAGGCAGAAGTGTGATTGGCACAAGGCCTTCCAGCCCTACCCAAACACCTGTATATATACAATTGAAAGACAGAGAAAGACACAAATTATAAGGCCAATACAAACAATTAGCCAAAAAATACAGACCCGAAAAAAAAAAGAGAAGAAAAATACAAGGAAAATTGAAAGAACAGAAAATAAAGGCACAAAGAAGATCCGTCAAAGAAGGAAGTCGTTGTAGGGGTGATGGCTGGCTGGACCCGTCGTAGGCAAGTGAACAACGAGTCGTGCTAGGCGTCCGTCTGTGACGGACGCCTAGCGTCCGTTTTGGACGAAGAAAAAAAAAATCAAAAATCAAAAAAATTGCATTTTTTTCATTAAAAAACAGGCTTAAACTTACTAAATCCCAATTTTATTTCTCCAAGGTTATGAAATGGGGATGAAATAAGCCTGAACCTGTTT